>RBNI01004105.1:0-14635 GCA_003990745.1 Jimgerdemannia flammicorona | reverse complement strand
TCCAGCTTCAAGGGGCAGGGTGGCAGAGGATGTGCTCATATGGAGAGCCCAGCAAGTACACTTTGGAGTTTCAAAGGTAGCAAAGGGGGGACAGATGGTGGCAGTGGGCAAGGATGAACTGGTGGTTATTTAAGAAGAGGAGTGGAATGAGGCTGTGAGCACAGAGGCTGATATCTCATTATGGGATGGAGGGCAGTCAGCAACTCCTGGGGAGAAGGAGGTGGGAAATCTGCTATGGATATGCAAGATGATGAATATCTTTATGGCAAAGGAGTTGGAAGAGGTGGACCTACTAGTGATGAGTGATAAGCATTGGGCATATATCCTGTATAGTGAGGGAGTGGTGGAGGTACTGAAGGTAGAGATTCTTGCAGTTTTCCTGGAGGAGAAAGGATATGAGGTTGATAAGAAGAGGGAGGCTGGCCTGGTGGTTGCTGCTGGTGAGAGAGCTGCTTACTGATGGGTAAAGTGGCATGGGTTGCAGCTCTGGCAGGAGGCCTACCTGGAATATTATGAGGAATTCGAGAAGAAGGAGGATGAGGAGATCATAGAACTTCTGGTTGGACTGGAGGCTAAGAGAACTGAAGAGGTGGAGGAAGCTGCAGAGTATGATCTGGACCTAGCTCAGGCGGAGATGAATATAGAACAGTAGAGGGTATATTTGCTATTATACATTATTCCTTTTAAACAGTATAACTAATATTTTTTCTTTGAATATAAATAGGTTGCAGGGTTTGTTTCATTGACAGAACATTTTTGCTTAGCTGAAGGGATTCGAGGCTGATCTCTTTCTTTTGCAGGATGTCAGGTGCAAGTATGACTTGGATAAATTGGAATAGACAAATAAATGGAGAGGAGAGGCAGTTTGGAATGGCAAGATTGGGATTCTGGTTAGGAAGAGCTGAGGGGAGATATGAGATGTACAGAACTGGTGAGACAGGCTGTGTTGGGGCAAGTGGATTTGTACTGGTCAGGAACCAGTTACAGTGGAATCCTGCTACTACCCTGCAGTGTGGAGTGAGTATGTAGAGTGGATTAAGAGTCTCCAGGAGGGAAAGACTCTGGCAGAGGCTGGAGTGGATATGCTTGGTGGGAACTTTAATATGGTCAGAGATGTACTACTAGATAGAACTGATAGAGAGTTGGGGGCAGAGGGTAGGAGTGGAGGTTTGGAGGTATGGGAGGAAGTAGAGAGGCTAAGTGCTTTGGTGGATGCTGGTAGGGGGTTTTGGAGTGACAGAAGAGTGTATATATATGGAGCAAATAGCCTGGAGATAAGGATTAACTGGATTTTGACAGCAGAAAGCTGGGGTCTGGATGTTTATGTCTGTGGTCTAATTATTGAGGATTGCTGGGACAGGGCTATTTTAGGGGGAGTGGAGATAGACTGGGACATTGGTGCATCAACTTCTCCCTGTTAGACAATAAGGTACTATGTGTAAGAGGGTTGCTTTTTAGGGTAACCGTTACATAGTTCTGGAAGGGTTTTCTGGAAGTTCTAGTTATTCTGGAAGACTATTTTATTATGGTCAAGATCAATTTCATATGGGGTACATCCTCTACGCTTATTGATTTAAGATTGGGTTGACATCTCAACCAAAGTCCTTTCTTGGACTAGTTCTGGATGTTCAGGATTTTCTGTATTTCAGGAAGTTCGAGAAACTAAGACAAGCTTAGTTGAATTGGCGTATTGCTGCAGACAATACCCAATTAGGAAATTTAATGACGGGGTTAGGGGTAGGACCTAACAGGGAGCAGATTTACTTAAGAGTGATTTGTGGGTTATTAAATAGATTTATTCACTATTCATATTATTGCTATACTAGGAGTAGTTGTGTGAAGGGATATTGTGGGGAAGTGCTCAGGAGTTGTGTTTGGATTGTTCAAGTCTGAGATTCTGAGGTCTGGGGAAGGGGGTATTTATACTAGTGAGGGGCTATCTAGACTATGCTAAATATGGGTATAGCACTAAGTGCTTTGCTGAGTCGGAATACAGTCACATAGTACAAGTGTGATCTGATATGTCAAGAGATCGTCTGACTGCTGAGTCAGTTCACAGTCACGTTATACAAGACTAATCTAACTATACTATGACTGCTAACCTATTTATGGTTTTAGGTACTGTCTGGATAGTCTTCGATGACATCGCCATCGATTGCTTCATCTCTGATGAAGTAGTCGTCTAGGAAAAGTGGTTCACGGATTACTTCTCCTTGTTCGCTGAGGTAGTAATACATTGGAACTTCATCTCCATCCCACAGAATAGCATCGTATGTCTCATATGCTGGATAAGATATTGGTGGGCAAAGAAGTGGTGCATTGTTTTCGCTTTCATCGGATTCGCTGTCTGTGTACCTTCTATAGGTTACAGCACTATGAGTCACGGGGTCATAGTAAGCTGGTGGCTGTGGTTCATGTTGCTCGTACTCGGGTGGTGGAGTGGTTGGTTCAACTTCGAGAGTTGTCTGAAGGTACAGTTTGTGTTCTCCGATCTCTTCATTATAGTTGAAATAATCGGGAGTGAATGCAGGTTGGTATTCGTGCCAGTGGTCATTGTTCCAATAAGTCTTGTATATGGTTATGAACTGTTGTAAGTTCATCGGCAAAGTTGGCAGTATGATCAGAGTTGGTAGAGATCCTTGGCTTGAGGTCATGTTGGCATCGGAAGGATCATTGCCTTCTGCTTCGTCTTTGTCGAAGTTGATTATATCATAGACATCCTTTATAGCATATCCAACTTGGGGCATTTGCAGGATGTAGTCATCGGGGTGTGGGAAGGTTCTGTCTGTAGTTTCAACATACTCTAGATACTTGTGGTTGAGTTCTTGTATCATGTCATCAATTTGGCTGTAGGACAGGGTAGTAATCATTTTGCTGGTAGTAACTCAGAGACGGAGAATAAAGGTACTGTACTCATAGAAGAGTTCTCGGTATTTTCGGGCGATGAGCTTCTGGTGTTGAGACAACTGGGTAATGTCTGTGTCATGGTGGTGTTCGACCATGTCTTCCAGGAGGCGGCTGATCTGGTAGTAGCTTGAGATTTGTCCAATCTGGTGGGCCTCATTAAGTATGTTCAGGGCATTCCATCAGGCTTACATGAAGTAGAGGGGTGCTTGGCTATAGATATTCATGAGGGGCAGAGGAGGTGTGGCTCGGTTGACAATGGCATTCCAAATATCAGTGCAGATGCAGTTGTAGATCTTGGTGGTCATGTTTGTGTGTTTGGAAGTTGTGGTTGTTATTTGTTTTGGTTCTTCTGTTTCGACGCATCTTGGGGCTCGGTATATATGCATTTGTTCTTGATTGGTAAGATTCCATTTGTGTGAATTTTGTGTTCCATGACTTGGTATTGACTCAGCTTTGTATGCTGTGACTTCTGTTTGACTCAGCTTCGTGATCTTGCAGGTGATTTCCAGATTTGTTCAGAGATTGTGTGTGATTTTGGTGGCTTGTTCAGAGGGTGATGTGTGATTTCTGTGGCTTGGAGGTTGTGCGCTTACAACTCTCCCCTTCTTAGCTTTCGATGTCCTCATCGGGGCCTTCTAATTTTGTTCTAGTGTCATTACACCATTTGGGAGGCCAAAAGTCTGGTAAAGTCTATTTTTTCAGAAAGTGGCATGCTCGTAGTACAGTTGCCTAATGCATTGGATTCATACGTTAAAGGGTCATATGTTCAATGCCATGTGCCAGAGGTGATTCTGATGTCATTCACTGCTGGAGAATTTCCTCTAAGGAATCTTCTTAAATGTCTATGCCTCATTTCCCACCAGTGGTACGGGGAGAATAGGCTGGCTTTCAGTTTTGCTATTTTTCCAGAGGATCGGTATTCTTTTGTTCTTGCTGAGTTCTTAATTTGGTTCGTGATAATAATAATGTTCAGGAGGGTATAATATATAGTATAGACTAATAGGTGTAGGAGTGTTCAGATTTTAGTTATACAAGGAATCGTATTCCTGAACTAAGTTGATAGTATTCTGGAGATTGGTCTTGGGTTCCCATGTTACATCATGGATCGGATAACCTTTCCATTTAATGAGATACTCAGGGTGGTTCTTGTGGCCACGTCTGTTGAGGATTTGTTCAACTTCATATTCTTCCTGGTCATTAATAATGATAGGTGCAGGTGGTTTTATAGAACAGTTCAGGAATAGCTCATCATCATTGTCATTGTATCGCTTGAGATGTTGGATATTGAAGACTGGGTGAATCTTAATGGTGTCCAGTAGTACCAATTTGTAGGAGGTCAGAGAGACTTGTGAAATGACTTCAAAGGGTCCAATGAACTTGCTGTTCAGCTTTGTAGATGGTCTGTGCTTGAGGTTGTCAACTCGGTATCCTCAGATGTCTAGTAGAACTTTTTCTCCAATATCAAACATTTCTTCTTGGCAATGTTAGTTAACATACTGTGACTGTTGCTCTTGAGCTCGCAATAAATTGTCAATTGCGATCTGGCTTAAATTATGCATTTGGAGTAAGAATTCTTCAACAGCTTCAACTGTAGAGGGTTCTTCAGTGGTTCAGATGAGTGTCAGAGGAGTGTTTGGGTTTTGTCCAATGTTGGCAAAGAATGGGGTCATTTCAAGAGAGGCTTGCTTGCTGTTGTTATAGGCAAACTCGACTGCAGTGAGGTGTTCATGCCAATCATCTTGTCTGTAGGAAACATAGTTTCTTAGCATTTGTTTCTGAGTTCGATTCATTCTTTCAGTTTGGCCATCAGTTTCAGGGTGAAAAGCTGTAGACAGTGTAAGTTTTGTTCCAAGGTGCACATGGAGGGCTTTCCAAAAATGCCTGGTAAATTTCGGGTCTTGGTCACTAACAATGATCTTAGGGAGACCATGATAGTGGAAGATATTGTCAAACTAGAGTGTGGCTATGTCTGGTGCTGTTGCAGTGGTGGTGGTTGGCACAAAGTGAGCTTGTTTGCTCAGATAGTCCACAAAGACAACAATTGCATCTTTTCTGTTCTTAGTTCAGGGTAGTTGTACAATGAAGTCCATAGAGACTTGTTCCCAATTAGCGGATGGTACTGGGATAGGGTGGAGTAGACCAGGTTTTGCTAGTGTTGAGGACTTGTTTCATTGGCAGACATCACAGGAAGTGATGTAGGTTTTTAGCTGATCTGCCATGCAGGGCCAATAGAAGTTTCAGGAGATAACTTCATAGCATTTATCAAATCCTAAGTATCCAGCTGTAGGGGCATCATGACATTCGAATAGGATAGTCCTTTGGAGGTCTCGGTTGTTTTGAACATACAATCTATCCTTGTAGTAGATAGCATTGTCCTTGAGTTGGTATTGATTGTACTGGGTATGCTTGTTAGCATCATCACTGTTCAGGATTTCTCGGAGTGCTTGAGCTTCCTTATCATCAGCACATGCTGTGATAATTTGTTCCATGATGGAGTTGGTAACCAAGGTGAGAGTTTGGATAACTTCTTCAATAGGTGTTCTGGAGATTGCATCAGCAACAATGTTTTCCTTACCAGGGTGGTACTGGATTTCATAGTCAAAGTTGGTGAGGACTTTCATCCATCTGGCTTGCTTTCGAGAAAGGGTAGCCTGGGTCTTGATGTTGACTAATGACTTGTGGTCAGTCAATATAGTGAAGTGTGCTCCTTCTAGGTATGGTCGCCATTTGATCAGAGTGTCTATGATGGCTAACATTTCTTTCTTGTGAGTTGCATAGTTGATTTCGGCATCATTGAACTTGCAGGAGTGATAGGCCACAGGGTGTCCTTCTTACATAAGTACTGCTCCAAGGGCTAGGTCAGAGGTATCAGTAGTAACTTCATATGGTAGGGCAGGGTTTGCCACTTGAAGTACTGGAGTGGTTATTAAGGTATCTTTTAATGCTTGGAAGGCTGTATCTTGTTCGGGTCCCTAATTTGCAAGATTGTTAAAGTCTTTCTCTTGTTTCATAGTCCAGGGCTGTTCTCCTTTCTTGTTATACTTGGTCATTTGAGTAAGAGCAGTGGCAATTTTGGCAAAGTTGGCAACAAATCTCCTGTAGTAGTTTGCTAATCCCAGAAATGACTGGAGATCTTTCAGCTTCTTAGGTCTGGGCCAATCCTTGATTGTAGAGATTTTGCTGGGGTCCACTTTGATTCCATTCAGTGTGACAATGTGTCCAAGGAATTGAATTTCTTTCAGGAGGAATTCACATTTGCTGAGTTTTGCAAAGAGTCGGTTTTCTCGGAGTTTCAGTAGTATTAGTTCAAGGTGTTCAAGATGTTCCTCCAGGGTTTTGCTGAAGACTAGGATGTTGTCAATGTAGACAACAACAAATTTGTCCAGGTATGGGTGCAGAATAGTATTCATCAGTGTCTGGAAGGTTGCAGGAGCATTAGTTAAGCCAAAGGGTATAACCAGAAATTCGAAATGTCCATAGTGAGTTCAGAAGGCTATCTTATAGATGTCTTCTTCTTTCATGGCAATTTGCCAGTAACTATTTCTCAGGTCAAAAGAGCTCATGAATTGTGGATTGGTAAGCCTATCAAATATTTCATCGATTCTGGGTAGTGGGCAACAGTTCTTGATGGTCTGTTTGTTGAGGTCATGGTAATCAATGCACATTCTCAGGTCTTCTCCTTTCTTGACAACAAAGAGGACTGGTACACCATAAGGTGATACACTGGGTCTGATGAATCCTTGTTCCAGGAGTTCATCAATTTCTTTCTTGAGTGCATCAATTTCTCTTAGAGATATGTGGTAGATTGACTTGAAGGCTGGCTTGGCATCTGGAATAGTCTTGATGGCATGGTCCACTGCTCATTTGGGAGGTAGGTCTTTCAGAAGCTTCTTCGGAAATATGTCTTGGAATTTCTGGAGTAGTGGTCTGACATAGCTGTCAATTTTGGAAAAGTCTTCTTCAGAGTTCTCAGGTTCTCCTTTGGATGGATGGATGGAGATACTAAAGAGAGGGCATTTCTTGGCCAATTTCTTGAGTTGTAGCTTGTTGATGTGGGTAATCTTTGGTCCAAGGTCACTAGAGTTGAGTGGGTCCTTTTCGCCTTGCAGTTTGAAGTTGTGGTGACCTTTCTTGATGGTCAGAGAATGGTTTACCCAATCGATCATGGGGTTCTCTTGTTTTAACCATAGAGTTCTAAGGATAATTTCATTATCAGGGAGTGGTACAATCTGGAGGGTAACATGTACTTGATAGTCACTGATTCGAAAGGGTAGATTGTGGACTTCCTTGCTAATGACGTGTGAGGTTCCATCAGCTGTGGCAACTGCTTGAGTTTGTTGTACTGAAGAGGTAAAGACCTTGAGTCTGTTGGCTGTTTCTTCATTGATGAAGTTGCCCAAGGCACTACTGTCTATCATGATCTTGACAGGTGCTCGATTGACAAAAGCTTTAAGTGTAAGTAGTTTGTCTGATCCAATGGTGGTAATTTCGGTTGTAGGAGCTTTCCTTCTGTTGGTTCTTCTTTGAGCCAGTTCATTGACACAAGAGAAGCAATCATCAATTATTCGGGAAGAGTACATTCCAATACCATGGGGGCATCGGCCACTTGGTATATATCCATCTTTGATTTTCTTGTAGAATTGTTCTTCTTTGTTCACAGTAGATTGGACTGGGGCCTTGTTTGATGAACCGAATCCTTTGGATCCTTGGATAGTGGGCAGTAGTTCAGGGACTTCCTTGACTATCAGGGTTGACTCGATTTTCTCGAATAGAATCTGGGCAATACAGAAGCCTATAGGGATCTTGAAGAGTGTCCAACTGTGGTTTCGGATGAGGATAATAATTTCGCCTATATAATCTTCATCAATGACTCCTCCTTCTACTGAGAGTCCTTTTAATGCTAGGCTGCTGCGACAGCATAATCTTCCAACATGTCCTTCAGGAATTTGGATACTGATTCCTGTGTAGACTTGCTTGACTTCTCGGTTAGAGACTGTAGCTTCTTTGGTTGCATACAGGTCATATCCAGCTGCTTTTTGACTTCCTTTGGTTGGGGCTTTGGCAGTTTGTCTTAACTTGACAAAGTCTAGGGTTTTGGTGGTCAGGTTGTTGAGGTGGTGCAGAGTGGCAACAGTTGCTCGTGTTGCTGTTCGGGGTTTTTGGTTAGGGCAGGCACTGGCCATGTGTCCTGTCTTTTGGCATTAGAAGCATGCTCCGCTTCTCTAAGTTCATTCCTTTCACCTTCAGTGAGTTTCTTGAAGGTGCTCGGCTGGGTGGGTTCATGATTTCTGGGTGTCCACGAAGTGGATGTTGAGGGAGCTCAGGATGCTTCATGCTTGGGTTCTTCTTTCTTGGTCCAAGTTTTTTCCTTGTTGTTGAATTGTCTTCAGGGCAGAATTGGTCCAGCTGTTAAGATTCACTTGACCATTGTCTTGATTCTTGCCAGGCACCATTGTTGGTGATCACAACCAACTGGGTGTCCTTGTTCTCAGATTTTTCTAGTAAGCCATTCAGGCAGGGCATCGAATAAATGATCTGCTCTTGTACCATTTCGTGCTTCATCATTGGCAATATATCCTAGGCCAACAGTGTTCAGGAGTGACTCGAGTTTTGTACAGAAGGTTTTGAATTCCTCCTTGCCATATACATCAAATTTGAGATAGCAGAGTTTTACTCAGGATTCAGCAATCATGGTTTCACTGCGATATTGAGCAATCATGAGTTGTTTAAGTCCAGGGGCTGCAGGGTGGGCTCCATATCCTGGGGCATTATTTGCTGCATTCTGAGCAACTACTGCAGGTCAGGTGTCCTATGTGAGGGGTTTTTCAGGAAGGGTTCACCACCATTCTTCGGCAGGTCCTCAGAAGAATGTAACAATTTGGCGGACATAGGCTGTAGTGGTAGCAAAGAGTTGTTCCAGAGTGTAGTCTTGATTGTTTGTCAGAACGCAGTCAGCAACTTGTTCGTTGGTCCATTGATTGGCTTTGAAGTTGGTGTCAACTATACTAATGAAGCTTTGGACTTCTTGTGCAGTACCATTGAAGGTAGATAGACTCAGATTTTTTGTAGGTTGGGTCTGTTCAGCTAAGGCAGTAATGGTTGCTGCCATTATGACTACCTGAGCTATGAGGTCTAGAATCTGTTGGTTTGCCATATTGTTTACTGGAGGTGGTTGAACTACTGGTAGTGGTGTTACTGGTACTACTTGAGATACTGGTGCAGAGTGTGATGGGGTTCTTTGGGTCTGTGAAAGTTGCTGGAGTAATAGTTGTGGGTCTGGAGTAAGGGCTTGATAGATAGCTGTCTGTTACTGTGTAGGTGTATTCTGTCCTGATGGAGGTACGTCTCCTTCAGTGGTGTATCCAGGATTGAATTCACTAAGATACTCCTCCTCCTCTTCAGTTTGGTCCCCATGTACTTGGGTTTGCTCAGCATCAAAGTAGACTGAATCAGTTGTATATCTGATTTCAGATGGACCTAATTCAAAGTCAAGTTCTGGTTCGGTATTGGTTTCAGATTCAGGTAGAGCTGTAGTAGGGCCTGCTTCAGGTTCAGGATCAGGTAGTTGATGAAGGGTTTCTCTTGCTTCTTCCTTAAGAATATGGTGGGTCTTGCTGTTCTAGAATTGGTAGTATAATGCAGTCTTGGTCCTGGTATGGTGAAAGTCAGTAGAGTTGAGCCACTTGGCTACAGAGGCTTGGGCTTCGTGAGGAACTAAGGCTAGAAAGACTGCTTCTGGTTGTCCAAGGTCGCTCAGATTTGTGGGGCTGACAAAACTCTTGTTGAGAAGAGTAAAGAAGGCTTCTATAAGACCTTTTTCATGTTGACTTGTTGGGTGTAGGGCAAGGAGTTCGGTGAATAGGGTTTCGCCTATTTGCTTGTTTAATCAGAGTACTTCTTTCTTTGAATGAAGTTTGTCCCACTAGTTGCAGGTGTGGAGGTCAAATTGTCCTTGTACATCAGGTTCAACTCTCTCCAGATTGTCAGATGGTTCAGAATAAATTCCAGTTCAGAGGTTGGGCTTTATACCAACTTGTAGGAATTCGCAGAAGGGTTTGTAGCAGGGTGAGGAAGCATCTTGAAGTGGAATTGGATTGTAAACTACTGCTATCAAGTTGTAAGAGGGTTGCTTTTTAGAGCAACCATTATGTAGTTCTGGAAGGGTTTTCTGGAAGTTCTGGTTATTCTGGAAGACTGTTTTCTTATGGTCAAGATCAATTTCATATGGAGTACATCCTCTATGCTTATTGATTTCAAGATTGGGTTAATGTCTCAACCAAAGTCCTTTCTTGGACTAGTTCTGGATGTTCAGGATTTTCCATATTTTAGGAAGTTCGAGAAACTAAGGCCAGCTTAGTTGAATTGGCATATTGCTGTAGACAATACCCAATTAGGAAATTTCATGATGGGGTTAGAGGTAGGACCTAACAGGGAGCGGATTTACTTAAGAGTGGTTTGTGGGTTATTATATAGATTTATTTACTATTCATGATATTGCTATACTAGGAGTAGTTGTGTGAAGGGATATTATGGGGAAGTGCTCAGGAGTTGTGTTCAGATTGTTCAAGTCTGAGATTCTGAGGTCTGGGGAAGGGGGTATTTATACTAGTGAGGGGCTATCTGGACTATACTAAATATGGGTATAGTACTAAGTGCTTTGCTGAGTCGGAATACAGTCACATAGTACAAGTATGATCTGACATATCAAGAGATCATCTGACTGCTGAGTCAGTTCACAGTCACATCATACAAGACTAATCTAACTATACTATGACTGCTAACCTATTTATGGTTTTAGGCACTGTCTGGATAGTCTTCGATGACATCGCCATTGATTGCTTCATCTCTGATGAAGTAGTCATCTAGGAAAAGTAGTTCGTGGATTACTTCTCCTTGTTCACTGAGGTAGTAATACATTGGAACTTCATCTCCATCCTACAGAATAGCATCGTCTGTCTCATATGCTGGATAAGGTGTTGGTGGGTGAAGAAGAGGTGCATCGTTTTTGCTTTCATCGGATTCACTATCTGCATACCTTCTATAGGTTATAGTACTATGAGTCGCGGGGTTGTAGTAAGCTGGTGGCTGTGGTTCATGTTGCTCGTACTCGGGTGGTGGAGTGGTTGGTTCGACTTCAAGGGTTGTCTGAAGGTACAGGTTGTATTCTCTGGTCTCTTCATTATAGTTGAAATAATTGGGAGTGAATGCAGATTAATATTTGTACCAGTGGTCATTGTCCCAATAAGTCTTGTATATGGTTATGAACTGTTGTAAGTTCATCGGCAAAGTTGGCAGTGTGATCAGGGTTGGTAGAGATCCTTGGCTTGAGGTCATGTTGGCATCGGAAGGATCATTGTCTTCTGCTTCGTCTTTGTCAAAGTTGATTATATCGTAGATGTCCTTCATAGTATATCCAACTTGGGGCATTTGCAGGATGTGGTCATCAGGGTGTGGCAAGGTTCTGTCTGTGGTTTCAACATACTTTAGATACTTGTGGTTGAGTTCTTGTATCATGTCATTGATTTGGCTGTAGGACAGGGTAGCAATCATTTCACTGGTAGTAACTTGGAGACGGAGAATAAAGGTGCTGTACTCATAGAAGAGTTCTCGGTGTTTGCGGGTGATGAGCTTCTGGTGTTGAGACATCTGGGTAATATCTGTGTCATGGTGGTATTCGACCATATCTTCTAGGAGGCGGCCAATCTGGTAGTAGCTTGAGATTTGTCCAATCCAGTGGGCCTCGTTAAGCATGTTCAGGGCATTCCATCAGGCTTTCACGAAGTAGAGGGGTACTTGGCTATAGATATTCATGAGGGGCAGAGTGGGTGTAGCTCGGTTGACAATGGCATTCCAAATGTCAGCGCAGATGTGGTTGTAGATCTCAGTGGTCATGTTTGTGTGTTTGGAAGTTGTGGTTGTTGTTTGTTTTGGTTCTTCTGTTTCGATGCGTCTTGGGGCTCAGTATATATGCATTTGTTCTTGATTGGTAAGATCCCATTTGTGTGAATCTTGTGTTCCGTGACTTGGTATTGACTCAGCTTTGTACACTGTGACTTCTGTTTGACTCAGCTTCGTGATCTTGCAGATGATTTCCAGATTTGTTCGGAGATTGTGTGTGATTTTGGTTGCTTGTTCAGAGGGTGATGTGTGATTTCTGTGGCTTGGAGGTTGTGCACTTACACTATGGGACAAGTGGGCTGAGGACATTTAGCAGAGGGTAGAGGAGTGGATACAGGAAAGTGCCTCAGTTGGAGCTAGGTAGATGAGGCTGAAAGAGGCCACTAGGGTCTATTGGAGGGAGGCAGGTGAGGTGGCTGATAGACAGAGGAGGAAGAAGAGATTGTAGGCCTCTGCTAGATTGATGAGGCTGTTGGAAGATTGGGCAGATCTGTTGGCCCTGAGAGGGTGGAGGATTCAAGATAGTTATGGGTAAAAAAGGAGGTTGTGAAGTTGCAACAGATATTGTGGAAGGAGGAGGAGGTACAGGTGTAGAGTATGGGAGCATGTCTACTTGGCAGGGGCTGGAGGAAGGAGAGATACTCTGTAAGTTTCTCATAAGAGCCCTTCGAGTGAGAATAGGTGGGAGGGGGTTCTCAATTCTGAGGAGTTATTGGTGTATGGTATATAAGACATTCTCAGGTCATTGAAGGAGAGGTGGAGTGGCTTGTAGAGTGAGGAGGAGGGGGGGGCTGAGGCTGCTACCATTGATTTTGCCTTGGAGAATTGGCACCTACTATAGGTGGAAAGGCTGGGCAACCTAGTGTTGCTGGTACTGGAGGAAGAGATTTGTCAGATTCTTGCTGCAACTATGCTGGGTACAGCACCAGGGGAGGATGTCCTACCCTGGGATTTCTGGAAGAAGATAGTGGATATCTATAGTGTGCTGGAAGAGCTGAGAGTACTATGTGACTTGGTACTGTAGTCTGGGAGATGGATAGGAGAGCAGGATCTGGGGCTGGTGGTATTGCTGTATAATGATAAGGATAGGAGAGAGGACTGGAAATACTGGAGGCTGATCATACTACTGGACATAGATAGGAAGTTGATTAATAAGGTGGTAGTAGCAAGGCTGCAGAAGATGGCCCAACAGGTCTTAGGGGTAGAGCAGTAGGGATTTGTTGGAGGCCAGCTCATTCAAGATGGCATGGCTTGGGTATATGAAGTTATTGAAGGAGTGCAAGCCTGTGGACTGGATGGGCACCTGGTCTTCTTAGATCATGAGAAGACATATGACTATATTCAGAGGGTCTGGTTGATAAAGGTACTAGATAGGATTGTTGTCCCTCAATAGTTCTGAGTAGTAATGGTCAGCCTACTGAAAGGGAGGAGAGCTATGCTCATATATAATGGGCATCAAGAAGTGGCTTTCCCTCTGGGTAGGGGTGTTCCCCAGGGGGACCCACTGTTACCCATTTTGTATGCACTCTTCTTGAAACCCTTAATAGATAGGATTCAGCAGAAGATAGGAGGGCTTTCAGAATTTGGTATTGAGTGAAAAGTTGGTGTTTTTGTAGATAATATAGTTGTTGGCCTGGGCTCGATTACCAATATTGAGGAACTAAAGGAGAATATAGAGTAGTATGAGGTATACTCTGGGGCTAAACTCAATTAGTACAAGTGTAAAACAATGGTACTGGGTAATGGCATGGTGGGGGGGGGATGTCATTGGAACAATTGTCCCTACTGAAGAGGCAGTGAGGTACTTGGGCATCTATCTTTCAATATATAGGTCAGTTCTTCCAAAACTCTAGTGTGAGCAGTGGGTTGTTATCTGGGGAAAGGCTCTGTAGAGCTGAGGAGGCCACCACTTGTCTCTGGCAGGTCATGTTTCCATCTTGAATACTTTCTGGCTGCTGAAGTTATAGTATTTGGCTTATCATCTAGACTTCCCAGCCTAGGTGGTAAAGAGATTACTGAAACTGGCCAAGGAGTGGATCTGGGTTGGGAGGAGGTGTCAGATTAACTGGGAAATCTTGTCCTTACTGATGACTAGAGAGAGACTCAGGCTAGTTGACTTCCTGAAGAGATTGTACTGCCTGAGAGCATGGTGGCTGAAGTGAGCTGTTGAGCTAGTGGGTGGCAGCTGGGTTCCTCTATTGAAGAAGGTCTGGGAGATAAGGTCCTCACCAAGAGACTCAACAGGAGATCTTCTGTCCTTGGTTGGGCTTCAGAACAATGGATATATGCAGTTTAAGGGCTTCTGGTAGGGAGTCACTGATGGGGTACACTATATTGGCATCTATTGGCAGAGAGATGAGGGAGAAAGACCTTGGGGTCCAGCAATGTGGAGATGGGACTGAGTGTTGCTGGGGGGTATCCCCCTCAGTGACTTTGATATTAGTGATGGGGTTGAGTGCCAGAGGGGGTTGGGGCAGGATCTGTGGCCCAGTGGGTAGTAGTTAGTAGATGTCAGAGAGGAGTGAGACTGGAATTGAATCTGGACCTAGAGTACTGAGGTTTGGCAATAGCTACCACTAGAGCATTGGGTGGTCTGGTGGTGCATTTTAAGGAGGAATATCATGCTCAACTTTCATTCTGACCACCTGGTAGAAGGGGGAAACTTTGACTGTGAGGAGTGCTACAATGTTACAACAGGAAGGGAGCTTTGTGCAGATACCTGAACATTGGCTAGAGGAGTGTGAGATATTCAGCAACTTCTGGATGGTGGTTGGGAAGAGGTTAGATGTCATGGAGAGGGGGGATGATGTGAGGGGTCTGTGGGAGAATT
>RBNI01004104.1:0-14638 GCA_003990745.1 Jimgerdemannia flammicorona | reverse complement strand
TTTTTTTATAGTTACTTGGACTCTGCCATTTATTACCAGTCTATTTATAAGTATACAGTATCCCTCCCACTACCCAATTCCCATAGGGGGGCCCCTCCCCACTCTTTCCCAGATAAAGACCATCTTCTCCCCCACTACTCCAACCCTTTCCTCACTCTGTCTATATATTTTCTCTACTAATTGATACCTCCAACTACCCTGCAACCCCGAACCAAGCCACCAGCCTGTCAAGGTGTCTTCCATAAGGCTATGCCATCTCATCAGCTGGACCTCCAAGCCCAGTCTCCTTCTCTCCTCAAAAACAAATAGCTAGTGGCTGGCCAACCCTATCCAAATGGCTAGAGCCCAGCCTAGCATAAGCCATTCCTTTCCCACCCCTCCCACCAGTCTATCCCTCAGATCCTCCCACCACTCCCACATGCCAACTTCCCTGCACCCTACTCCCAGATAAACCCCAACAGTTTGCCAAAAGTCACTAAGTACCTCACACTCCTCTAGCCAATATTCAGGCATCTGCATATATTCCCCTTCCTGTCCTACATTATAGTACTCCTCACAGTCGAAGTAACCTCTCTCGACAAGGTGACCTGAGCAGTAATTGAGTATGACATTTCTCCTCAGCATATGCCACCAAGTCACTCAGTACTTTGGCAGCATCCATCTTCTTACCTCAGCACTCCAGGTCTAGACATCATGCCAGTCCCACTCCTCACTGATTTCTACTCCTTGTCAACCACTGGGCCACAGATCCTGGCCCGGTCCTCACTGGCATTCTATCTCATTACTTATGTCAAACTCAAGTAAGGGGACACTGCCTAGTAACACCTGGTCCCATCTTCATATCGCTGGGTCCCACTCTATCTTTCCTTCATTCTCCTGCCACCAGATTCCTATATAGTGTGCCCCTTCTGCCACCCCCCACCAGAAATCTTTGTATCTCAATTGATTAGTATTCTGAAGTCCAACCAAGGATAAGAGATCATCAGTTGAGCCTCATAGTGAGGACCTCCTCTCCCAGATCTTCTGCAATAGGGGAACCCAACCTCCTTCTTTCAACTCTACCACTCTCTTCAGCCACTATGCCCTCAAGCAGTGTAGTCTTTTAGAAAGTCAACCAGTCCAAGTCCACTGCTCACTACTGGTAAGGACAAGACCTCCCAACTGATCTGGCTCCTTCTTCCAGCCCAGATCCAACCCTTGGTTAGCTTCATCAGTCTCTTCACTACCCAGGTAGAGAAGTCTAGATGATACACCAGATACCACAACTTTGGCAGCCAGTAGATGTTCAAAATTGAGACATACCCTACCAGAGACAATTGGCAGCCCCCCCAACTCTGCAGGACCTCCCCCCAGATTCCAACCCACTGCTCTCACTAAAGCCTGGGTAGCACTGACCCATATACTGATAGATAGATACCCAAGTACTGCACTGCCTCACCAGCTGGGACGATTGTTCAAATAACCTCCCCTTCCACTAGACTATTGCCTAATACTATTGTTTCACACTTATGCCAATTAAGTCTCACCCCCAAGTTCTCCTCATACCACTCTACTGTCTCCTTAAGCTCCTTGACATCAGTAATTGATCTCAGTCCGACTACCATGTCATCTGCAAAGGCCCCTATCTTCTACTCAATGCCAAAGATGGAGAGCCCCACTATCCTCTGCCTGATTCTATCTAGTAAAGGTTCCAGGGAAAGAGAATACAGAATGGAGGACAGTGGGTCCCCCTGGGGCACCCCCCTATCCAAGGGAAATGCTACCTCTCGATGCCCATTACATATGAGCACAGCTCTGCTCCCTTCCAGTAAACTGACCATTGCTGCCCAGAACTGGTGCAGAACCCCAGTCCTATCTAAGACTTTTGCCAGCCAGACCTGTCTCACCTGGTCATAAGCCTTCTCTTGGTCTAAAAAGACCAAGCACCCATCCAATCTACATGCTTGTACCCCCTCAATAACTCCATATATCCAAGCTGTACCATCTCTAATAAGCCATCCCCCTACAAAGCCCCTCTGCTCTATGCCCAAGATTTGCTGGGCCACCTTCTGTAGTCTCACAACCACTACCTTAGTAACCAACTTTCTGTCCATATCCAACAGCATAATTGGCCTCCAGTTCTTCCAGTCCTCTCACCTTCCTTTGTTCTTATAAAGTAATATCACCAACTCCAGATCCTGGTCCCCCACCCATCTTCCCGACTGTAGAATAAAATCACATAATTCTGTCATCTCACCCAGTACTTCAGAGATCCTGACCATCTTCTTCCAGAAGTCCCAGAGTAAACCATCCTCCCTAGGCACTGTATCTGGCATTGTTACAGTAAGAACCTGGCAGATCTCCTCTTTCTGGACTGGTAACACCAAGTCACTAACCCCATCTACTCATAGGGGGTACCAGTCTTCCAAAGCATGACCAATGACATCAGCATCTACCCCACCCTTCTCCTCATATCACAATCCACTCCAGTGCATCTTTAAGGATCCCAGAATATTTTGTATACCATGAACCAGTATACCATCAGAGTCAAGCACCCCCTCCCACCTTTGCTGCACCCTCCTCACCTGAAGGGCTCTTGTGAGATACTTAGAGGGCCTCTCTTCTTCCTCTAAACCCTGCCAACATAGCCAAGCTGCCAAGCTCTGCACCCTCACCTCTTTCTCCTCCTGCAGCACCTGTTGTAGTTCACCAACCTCCCTCTTTGCCCTTATTGTTCTCCAATCCTCCTCTCTCTCTAATGTCACCAGTCTCGCCCAATCCCCCAAGAGCCTAGACAGTCTACTAGAAGCCCATCTTACCCTTCACCTCCTCTGTTTCCCAGCCTCCTTGCCAGCCTCACTCCAGTAAGCTCTGGCCAGCTCTTTTATCCTCATCCACTGAACATCAACTGAGGCCCCTTCCTGCCTTCAATGCTCTACCCATAGCTGAATGTCCACAGCCCACCCATCTCACCAGAACTTATCATCTAACAAGGAGGAATTGAGGTGTCAATGTCCAGGTCCATCCCCACTCCCCCCAAACTGCCCCTGTCTTAAAAGCCCCCAATGATCCGACCAAGAACACTATTCCACTTCCAGAGATTTCCAAACATCTAAGCCCCAGCAGCTGGCCATCAGAATCCAATCTATTCTCATCCCTGAGCCCCCAGCCCAATGCATGTAGACCCTCCTATCCTCTGCTTACATCTACCAGAGCACTCAGCCTTTCTACTTTCTCCCATATTGCCAGCCCTCCACTCTGACCTTCAGCTCCCTGTCCTCTATTGGTCCTGTCTAATAGTATATTCTGAACCATATTAAAGTCTCCTCCAAGCACATCCACCCCAGTCTCTGCAAGTATCCCACTCTCCTGAAGACCTTTCACTCAGTCCACCTGCTCATCTCTTACAGTAGGACAGTAACAAGAGCCCACTGTAACTGGCTCCCATCCTGTACATATCCACTCACCCCAGACCAGTCTATCTCTCCAGCTCTATATATCCCTAATCTCCCCTCTGCCTTTCCATACCAGAATCCCAACCTTGCCCTTCCAAACTACCTCACTTTCCCATTCCTTCATCCATTCCATTCTATCTAAGTCATCCTCACACCTGACATCCTGCAAGAGGAAGAGATTGGCCTCCAATCCCTTCAGCCAAGTAAAAATGTTCCTACATCAATAAGCACTCCATAACCCATTTACATTCAAAGAAAAAATGTTGGTTGTACTATTTATATTGAAGTATAGTGTGTTTGTCCAGTCTATTCCTACTGCTCCATGTTCATCTCTTTCTGCACCAAGTCCAGATTATGTTCTGCAGTCACTGCCTCCTCCTCAGCCCACTGAGCCTCCAATCCAGCCAACAGCTCATTCATCTCTCTATTCGCCTTCTTCTCAAACTCCTCCCGATACTCCAGGCAGGCCTCCTGCCAGAGCTGCAATCCATATCACTTGGCCCAACAGTACTTGGCCCTCTCACCAGCAACCCCTGCTAGTTCAGCCTCCCACTCCTTATCCACCTCATACCATTCCTCCTTCAGATATACTGCAAGGATCTCAGCCTTCAATGCCAACTCCACTCTATCCCCCTGCAGGACTCATGCCTAATACCCATCACTCATCACTTGTAGGTCCACCTCTCCCAACTCTTCAGCCACTAGGTTATTCATCATTCTGTACATCCAAAGTAGATTCCCTACCTCCTTCCCACCCAGAGTCACCAGTCTTCCACCATCCAACATCATAGTATCAGCCCCAGCACTCATAGCCTCATCCCACACTTCTGGAACATCCACCAATTCCTCCTCTCCAACTGCCACCACCTGTCCCCCATTCTCCACCTCAGGAACTCCAAATTGCACCTGCTGGGCCCCCTTCATTGGCACATCCTCTCTGGCCCTACTCCGGGAGGCCGGACCATGCCTGATGAGAGAAGTAGAGGTGGGTGATCCCTCCCAGTTTTCTTCTCAGATCTTGAATGTACCATCAGTATATGGATCACTGCCAGCTGCTTTCCTGTCCTCCTCTGTACCCTTCTCCATACTCCCACCCTTCTCACTGGCCCAGACACTTACCTTGGCACCCCCTGTTTTCCCCATTCTGCCTGCCTCCTTCTGTGGTCGACTCACCATCTTAGCCAGTAGCTCCTTCTGATGTTTATGGCCCTGAGCCCTTTCCCACTACTCCTTGTCCACTCTAATCCTCTTCCCATCCACCACCTCCAGGTGTGTCGACTCTACAAAAGCTACTCAAGCCTTTGTCTGCCACT
Organism: Jimgerdemannia flammicorona; assembly: GCA_003990745.1. NCBI lineage: Eukaryota > Fungi > Mucoromycota > Endogonomycetes > Endogonales > Endogonaceae > Jimgerdemannia > Jimgerdemannia flammicorona. Next base: position 9,891 of record RBNI01004104.1, on the reverse strand, counting down.
CCACAGCTCTACTCAACTCCTCTAGTGCCTCTAGCAAGTCCTCTTCCTCCTCCTCGCTCCCCTTCACCCTTGTCACCTTGCACAAGATTGCCCCCCAGACCATCACTGAAGGCCAGTCCCTTATCTTCCCAGTAGCTTCTTTCCCTGCCAGCCAAATTCTCACATCCATATCTCCAGTTCTGAGTGAGGTCCCTTCTCAGACCCTGAACCTGATGTCCACTACCTCTCCATACTCTGCCATAACCTTCTCAACTCTCCTTCTCATCTCCACTGCCATCACTATGGGCACTCCTTTCATCAGCAGTTGGACCACCCTGGGGTCCCATTTCAAGCAGCATGCCATCAGTACATACACCTTCCCAACAACCAATCCAATCTTCAGTGCTTCCTCCAGAGGCTCAGCCTTCTCAAATCCCACCTCCACTCCCTCCAATCTCTTCAGAAACTTTATGGATGCCACTCCAGCCACCTGCTTAGCAATCAGCCCCAGCACTATTTTCACCATCACCACTAGGCCCTGGAAGTACAATATTACTATGAATGTCAAGATCAATTTCTTGAGTAACAGCACCACCACTAGGCCCATCACACTATCTACCAAATCTCTCTGCCTTCTAAGCCTCAGTTGCTCAGCTGCACCATCAGCCATCACATCTGGATTTTTTTCCAGATTGGCAGTCCCATCTCTATCAGTCATCACACTCCCCCCAGCTACTACTCCCCCAGCTCCACTGCCTTTACTACCAAGCACTACTCTCTCATGAACTGCTGTCTTCTCCATCTCCTTGCCTTTTCTTTGCCAATCCTCCAGCCCAGTCATCTGCTGCCTCCCCTTCACCATCTCTGTGAAGCTCACTCTCCCAGACCCCTGTCCTCCACCACTGCCTCTACCTCCTCCTTGTCCTCCTGCCAACAGCCCCCTCATATCACCCCCCAGGCCAGGACCTCTCTCCACCTGCTGCCAGTCAAATGCACTAGGGCCACCCTGCCCAGTATGCACCCCAGATTGCTTGTTGTTTGCCATTGCCTTAGTACCTTCCTCTAATAAATAACTTAAAAGTGTATTGTAAGAGTGTGTATAACGTGAATATTGCAGGCCTATATTGTCTGTATTTTTAAGTATCTAACTTTTATCTATACTAGATTAGTTACTATATAAATTCTCATACTTATATTACAGTTCTGAGATATTCTAATAAGCTTCTGAGATATTACTAAAAGCTTTCTAAAAGTCAGAATAGATATTATGAAATCTGTTTTATTTTTAGTTATTATAATTCATTAAATATAGTTTTGAACAAATAATAAGAATAATAATATAATTATTAAAATTAAGATTTGAAAATTGATTATTACTATTAGTACTCTCAAATAAATCAAATTAATTTGAATTGAATCAAATTGAGGGTCATTTGAATTGAATTGAATTGGAGTTTTTTTTAATTTAAATTAAGTTCAAATTAAATTGAATTTGAATCAAATTGAGGGTCCAATTTGAATCCTATTTTTCAAAATGTAATAACTCAATAAAAATATATTCAAAATTAATAAGTTAAAGATTATTAAATTTGGACATGTTTTTATCAAGTTATTATATTTTGAAAAATAGGATTCAAATCAAATCTCAAATTGAAATTGGACCTTTGATTTGATTCATTGGGAGTACTAATTATTATTATTATTATAATATATAGATTAGAGTATGATAGTATAGTAGACATAAAGACTATAGATAAATAAAAAGATACAACTCTCTATATATTATAATAGTAATCTCAGAATAGTGATATTATTACAGATAACAGCCTTTCTTTACAAGCCACCAGATTGGAGTATAAGAAGATCATATGGTATGACTCACCCAGGCTATAAGATAAGTAATGATGATAAACTATAAGTCATGATAACTATAAGATAGAAATCTCAAGGAATATAAAAGAAAGACTAGGAAACCACAGTAGTAGCAACTCAAACAAGACTTATAAAATCCTGAAATAGTTTGAAAGACTTACTATAAACAAAATGCCTACTGCTTGCCAAACTGTAAGGTTCAGGAACTACTAAGGCTTCTCAGTTTAAGAAAGGATATTCTAAGATATCAAGAGAGCTATAAGGACTTATATTAGAAGGATTCCTAGCCTCAACTTAAGCACTAGTAACTCTTACCACTTTACTCTCTACTGCTATGAAATAGAGACAATGATCACTACTACTACTGAATATCTCTGGATGTGACAGAAATATGAAATAAGAAACCTCCTCTGCTAGGAATTCCCTCAGGCCAGTCTCCAAGAGATACAAGATGCCAACCCTATAGATGTATATAAATTGAGAGTAGCTAAAAAGATCCATCAGATCTTCAGGCAAGTATCTTGATCAATTCTCAACTTGGAGTATACCAGAGTCTCAGACTTTAAGAAATTATCAGTCTGCCATACAGATGCACTGGAGGCTATAGTGGCCACAGAAGTCCAATCTACTATCACTCTCAAAAGTAATAAGATAGAAGAGTTCTAGAATTTCATTCTTGAGAACAATCTAGATCAATTCCTACAAGGATTAATCTCAGTATTCTAAGGCCCCAGTATCTAGATCAGACCCCCTCAAGATCCCACTTTTGTCCCCTACTTTGTGGAGGAAAATGTCATAGATTGAAGAGCCCCTAATCTCCTTCTTGCTGCTATTGAGCATGATAATATCACTGATAGTGACATCATCCTGCTAATTGATACATATAAAACAAACAAAACAGAAATATTCACTGATCTTATTTCCTTTAAGGATATCCTGTCCCCAACCTCTAGTCTTGAAGACAGTAATGAAAACAAAGTCTCCAGGATTTTGAACATTCTACTCTAATTTATTTATATAACTATTTGTTTAAATACTTCAGAAATTATTCCAGCATTCTGATCTTGTGCAATCAATTGTATAGGCACTCAAATTTGTACTTATAATCTGAAGTTTTCTGTATTCAAATATCTTATTTAGTTATTGAATTTTATATTTAGCTTTATATCTTAGTAATTATTAAATTATATTCTATATAAATACTCCTCTCATTTTCTTTCAAATAAAGTCAGTATTAAAATACTCAAACATTCAAGTATCCAACTACTCAAGAGTATAGAAGTTCTAGTCCTCTACTCAATTACATATAAGCAAATCCAAGAGACAATAGAATAGTTTAAAGATAAGAAGTTTGAGGACTATAAGACCTTGAGAAGACACTCCATTTTTTTATTTTTTATTTTTTTTATAGTCACTCAGACTTTGCCCTTTATTACCAGTCTATATCCAAATTTATATTATCTCCTCCCACTACCCAATCTCTATAGGGGAACCCCCCCCCTCTCCCCTCTACTCTTTCATACTTGAAAATTATTCTGTCTCAACTCTCTCCCCACTCTGTCCACATATCTTCTTCACCAAATAATGCTGCCAACTACTCTGCAGTCCCCACCCATGTCACCAACCTATCAGAGTATCCTCTATCAGTCCTTTCCATTGCAACAGTCATACATACCCCTAAGCCCATATGCCTCTCATCCTCAAATACATATAACCAGTATCTTGCCAACCCCACTTATACAGCCAGCACCTACCCTAAAGTAAGCCATTCTCTCTCAATCTCTCTCACCAATCTATCTCACAGATCTTCCCACTGACTCCTCACACTATCTCCCCTTCTCACTATATCTAACCTCTTCCCAACTGCTATCCAGAAGTCACTGAGCACCTTGTACTCCTCTAGCCAATGTTTAGATATCTGTATAAAACCCTCTTCCTATCTAACATTATAGTACTCCTCATAGTTAAATGTTCTCCCTTCCACCAGGTGGCTAGAGTGAAAGTTGAGTATAATATTTCTCCTCAATATATACCACCAGACTACTCAATACTTCAGTGGCAACTACCACTGAACCTCAGCACTCCAGTTCCAGATCCTGTTCTAGTCCTACTCTTCACCAACATCTACCAACTGCCATCCACTAGACTACAGATCCTGCCCCAACTCCCTCTGGTACTCAACTCTATCACTAATATCAAAGTCACCATAAGGGATGTCCCCCAGTAACACTTGGTCTCATCTCCACATTGCTGGGCCCCAAGGTCTTTCTCTCTCATTTCTCTATCAAAGAATGCCAATACAGTGTACCCCATTAGCGACTCCCCACTAGAAGTCCTTAAACTGCATGTGCTCATTATTCTGAAGTCCAATCAAGGACAGAAGATCTTCTGTGGATCCTCTTGGTAAGGACCTCATCTCCCAGACCTTCTTCAATAGAGGAACCCAGCTACTACCCCTCAGCTCAACAGCTCTCTTCAGCCACCATGCTCTCAGACAGTATAATCTCTTCAGGAAGTCAACCAGCCTGAGTCCCCCTCTAGTCACCAGTAAGGACAAAATTTTCCAGCTAATCTGACTCCTCCTCTCTGCCCAGATCCACCTCTTAGCTAGTTTCAGTAGTCTCTTCACCACCCAGGCTGGGAAGTCCAGATGATATACCAGATATCACAACTTCAGTAGTCAGTAAGTATTCAAGATGGAGACATACTCTGTCAGAGACAAGTGGCAGCCTCCCCAGCTCTGCAGGACCTCTCCCAGATAACCACCCACTGCTCCCATCAGAGTTTCAGAAGAATGGACCTGTATACTGATAGATAGATACCCAAGTATCTCACTGTCTCTCTAGTAGGAACAATTGTTCCAATGACATCCCCCCCCACTAGGCTATTATCCAGCACTATTGTTTCACACTTGTGCCAATTGAGTTTAGCCCCAGAGTATGCCTCATACCACTCCATAGTCTCCTTGAGTTTCTCAACATTGGTAATTGAACCTAGATCAACTACTATATTATCCACAAAAGCACCAACTTTCTACTCAATACCATAAACTGAGAGCCCTCCTATCTTCTGCTAAATTCTATCCATTAAGAGCTCTAAGGAGAGTGTATACAAAATGGGAGACAGTGGGTCCCCCTGGGGAACACTCCTATCCAGAGAGAAAGCCACTCCTCAATGCCCATTACATATGAGTGCAGCCCTGCTCCCTTCTAGTAGACTGACTATTGCCACTCAGAACTGATGAGGGACTCCAATCCTATCTAGTATCTTTCCCAACCAGATCCTCCAAACATGGTCATATATCTTCTCCTGATCCAAGAAGACCAGATACCCATCCAGTCCACAGGTCTATACCTCTTCAATAATGTCATGTACCTAAGCCATCTCATCCTGAATGAGATGGCCTCTAACAAATCTCTGCTGCTCTATCTTTAAGTTCTGCTGGGCCACCTTCTGCAGCCTCACTACTACTACCTTAGTAATCAACTTCCTGTCTATATCCAATAGCATAATTGGCCTCCAGTTCTTCCAGTTCTCCCTCCTGCCCTTGTTCTTATACAGCAGTGCTACCAGCCCCAGATCCTGCTCTCCTACCCATCTCCTGGACTGCAGTACCAAGTCACAGAGTGTCTTCAGCTCTTCCAGCATCCCAGAAATGTCCACCATCTTCTTCCAGAAGGCCCAGGGCAGGCCATCCTCATCTGGTACTGTACCCAGTATAGTTGTGACAAGAACCTGGTGAATCTTCTCCTCCTGCACTAGTATCACCAAGTTGCCCAGCCCTTCTACCTGTAGTGGGTACCAATTCTCCAAGGCAAGGCCAATGGCAGCATCTTCCACCCCACCCTCCTCCTCACTCTACAAGTCACTCTACTGATCCTTCAGCAACCCAAGAATGTCTTGTATACCATGCACCAATGTTCTCTCAGAATTGAGAACCCCCTCCCACCTCTGCTGAACCCTCCTTGTCTAAAGGGCCCTTATGAGAAACTTAGAGGGCCTCTCTCCTTCCTCCAGCCCCTGCCAATGTAGATGCACTGCCATACTCTGTACCTGCACTTCCTCCTCCTCCCACAATACCTGTTGCAACTCCACAACCTCTTTTTTCATCCATAGTAATCTTCAATCCTCTACCCCCTCTAGGGCCACCAAACCTGCCCAATTGTCCAACAGCCTTGTTAATCTAGCAGAGACCCACAACCTCTTCTTCCTCCTCTATCTCTCAGCCACCACACCTGCCTTTCTCCAATAGACCCTAGCAGCCTCCTTCAGCCTCATCCACCTAATACCAACTGAGGCACCTTTCTGTATCCACTCCTCCACTCTCTACTGAATATCCTCAGCTCATTTGTCCCACAGTACCTTATTGTCTACCAGAGAGGAGTTAAGGTACCAATGTCCCAGTCTATCCCTACTCTCCCCAAAATGGTCCTGTCCCAGCAGTCCCTAATGATCAGATCATGGACACTATTCCACCTCCAGAGACCCCCAAACATCCAGCAGTCTACTGTCAAAATCCAGTCAATCCTTATCCCCAGACCACTTGCCCAATTTGTATATACTCTTCTTTTACCCCACAGCTCCCTGCCAGCATCTACCAAAGCACTCAGCCTCTACTTCCTCCCATATCTCCAAACCTCTACTCTTTCCCTCTGCCCCCTGCCCTCTATCAGTTCTATCCACCAGTGCATCCCTGATCATATTGAAGTCCCTGCCAAGTACATCCACTCCAATCCCTGCCAGAGTCTCTTCCTCCTGGAGACCCTTCACCCACTCTATGTGCTCACTCCATGCTGCAGAACAGTAGCAGGATTCAACTGTAACTGGTTCCCGACCAGTGTGAATCCACTTACCTCAGATCAGCCTATCTCTCCAGTTCTACACATCCTGTATCTCCCCTCTGCTCTTTCTGATCAGAATCCCAACCTTGCTCTTCCAAACTGCCTTCCCTCTCCATTTCTTTATCCATTCCAGTCTATTAAAATTATTCTCACACCTGATATCCTGCAAAAGAAAGAGATTGGCCTCCAATCTCTTTAGCTAAGCAAAAATATTCTGTCAATAAAATGAACCCCAGAGCCTATTCACATTTAAAGAGAAAATGTTGGTTGTACTGTTCATAAGGAATAATGTATAATAGTAAGTACATCCTCTACTGCTCTATATTCATCTCATTCTGAGTCAGATCCAGATTATATTCCATAGCTTCCTCCTCCTCTTCAGTCTACTTGGCCTTCAATTCAGCCAGAAGTTCCTTAAACTCCCCATCCTCCTTCTCCTCAAATTCTTTATGATATTCCAGACAGACCTCCTGCCAGAGCTGTAACCCATGCCACTCCACCCAATAGAAAGCAGCCCTCTCATCAGCAACAACTGCCAGTCTAGCCTCTCTCTCCTTATCAATCTCATACCCTTCCTCCTTTAGAAAAACTGCAAGAATCTCTACCTTTAGTATCTCCACCACTCCCTTACTATGCAGGATATGTGCTCAATGCTCAATGCTCATCACTCATCACTCATAGGTCCACCTCCCCCAACTCCTCTACTGCAAAGTTATTCATCATCTTATACATCTATAATAGATTTCCCACCTCCTTCCCCCTAGGAGTTGCTGGCCACCCTCTATTTAGTATTGAGATATCAGCCCTGGCACTTACAGCCTCATTCCACTCCTCCTCCTAAACATCCACCAGCTCATCCTTGCCCACCACCACTACCTGCCCCCCCTTTGCCACTTCAGGAACTCCAAAGTGAACTCTTTGGGCTCTCCACATGGGCACATCCTCTGCCACTCTGTCCCTTGCAGCTGGACCTCATTTAATAAGTAGCATAGGAGTCAGAGATGGCTCTCAGACCTCAAAGGTACCATCTATATAAGAGTTATTTCTCTTTGCCTCCTCTCTCCCTCCTGGCTCCTTCTCTGTATTCTCACTATTCTTGTCAGCCCAGTTGCTCTCCTTGGCACCTCCATGATTTCAATGTTATTAGTATCCTTCTTTGCTCTACTTTTCAGTTTTGCCAACAGCTCTCTCTGTCTCTTCTGCTCTTGAGATCTTTCCTACCACCCCTTCTACCTAAATCCTCTTTCTATCCACCACTTCCAAATACATCAACTCGACATATATCTTCCAAGCCTTAGTCCTCTGCTCCACAGCACTGCTCAGCTCTTCCAGCACCTCTAGCAGGTTCTCTTTCTCCTCCTCACTCCCCTTTACCCTAGATCTAAGAATTCTGTATTAAGAATACTATTTTATTTTTATATTTAGGAGAAAGTAGAGCTGAGATTACAATATACTCAGTATAGAGAGTATTTATACATATATATTTGAAGGCTATAACTAAATATAATATATTAGATATATCTATATATAGTTATACTACTTTAGGTAACTATAACTGCTATTCAAAAATTCTATAAGAATTTTCATAAAAATTTCTGTTGAAAATTTCATTAGTTTTATAGATATATAATAATTTATTATATTCTTCTCTTCTTTACTTGAGTCTACTATTAGACTCAGTACTAAACTCTAGATACTTATTGAACTAGATGGCAGTATACTAGACTACTTGAAAGATAATTTTACTTTATTATTCATTACTCAAATTGATAATATTCTCAGGAGATACTTTATAGAAGTAGTTAAGGACTTGAGCTCAGATGCAGAAAAGGATGTAGAGTCTTTTAATAACTATATAAATATAGTTGTCAATGAAAAGACAGATTGATTGTTTGATAGTAATAAGGATAGCTTATTAACAGATGAGATATTCTATCTTATAGTATTTCTTTAATTCTTATTAGTAGTAGAAAGCCTAGAAATATTAAATTCTTCTAAGATATTATTAGGCTTCATTTAGATTAAGGTCTCTAGAGATTTATATATTAATAAATAATAGTTTAGTAAAATTCTATTAGTATTCAATTACTCTAAAGATAGTAGTGACAATTTTATTCTTTACTTATTCTTAGTAATATTGCTAAATACTCATATTAGGGGAGAGGGAGTGGGTTATCTATATAGAGTTATTTCAGAATATTTATATTTCTCTTTTACTGAGACTGTTCAGATATATAACTATCTTTTGGAAATTCTATCAGAATTTTTATTATACCAGATATCTGTATTGAGTTACTATTTTTTCTGCATTTGGTAAAAGATTGTCTGCTTTTTTTTTAGATAGTATTAAACTTGGAGTATTCTTTCCATTTTACAAGATAGTATCAGGTAGGCTTAGTAGCTTATCTAAATTGATAATTCTTGTAATCTAGGATATAGCTATTTTATATTCTGATTATTGATCAATAATTACTAAGTCTAATAGTAGTATGATTCTTTCTTTAAAGATATTATCATATATGGCTGAAGTTGAGATATATGAAATACTGGATGAATTCTTTCTTATATATAATAGATCTAGTGCTCCGAACGAGTCAATTCGAATCAAATCCGGATTCGATTCGTCACATGACGGATTGATCCGAATCTTAAATCCGAAGCCATCCGAATCAACTCAGATTAATCCGAATCGCCCCATCCGAATCGCCCCATCCGAATCACCCATCCGAACCACCCCAATCCGAATCACTCAATCCGAATCACTCAATCCGAATCACTCAATCCGAATCACTCAATCCGAATCACTCAATTCGAATCCTCCAATTCAAATCCTCCAATTCGAATCCTCCAATTCGAATCCTCCAATCCGAATCTGAATCCGAATCCTTCAACCGAATCCTCCAATCCAAATCCTCCACATGACTCATATGCCGGATACGTCCACAACACAACACACACAATACACACACATGCACATGCAAACATGCAAACACACATGTCGACAGATCAGTCTTCAACAGTTCACAGTACCGATGATGCTTCAAGTCAAACATCCCTGATAGCTCCACATCTTCCATGCAATCCTCGCTCCGAAATCTGGCAACATTGTGCTAAGATAGGAGATGATGTTGTTTGTAATTATTGCAGGTAAAAAATTAAGACGCACCTATTGACTCGTTTGACACACACACATGATATT
>RBNI01004103.1:0-14641 GCA_003990745.1 Jimgerdemannia flammicorona | reverse complement strand
ACAGGCATAGCTGGAGCAGTGGGACTGCTGGACAGTTTAGTAGCCTAGGTTAATGGGGGGATATTGTTCGGTGGGTGGTGGGGGAGGGTTTTGGCCTATATAGTCTAGGTTCCCTTCCAATAAAATCTGCAGGACTATGAGTCCGTTAAAAAAAAAAAAAAAGATATAATACTTAGTGCTTTGCTGTATCAGAATACAGTCATGTAGTACAAGTGTGATCTGATATATCAAGGGATTGTCTGACTGCTGAGTTAGTTCACAGTTACATCATACAAGACTAATCTAACTATACTATAACTACTAAGCTATCTATAGATTTAGATACTATCTGGATAGTCTTCAATGACATCACCATTGATGACATCATCTCTGATGAAGTAGTCATCTAGGAAGAGTTATTTGTAGATTAATTCTCCTTGTTTGCTGAGGTAATAATACATTGAAACTTTGTCACTATCCTATAGAATAGTATCATCTGTCTCATATACTAGATAAGATATTGGTGGGCAAAAGAGGGGTACATTATCTTCACTTTTATCAGATTCACTGTCTGCATATCTCCTATAAGTTACGACACTATGAGTTGCTGGGTTATAGTAAGCTGGTGGCTGTGGTTCATGTTGCTTGTAATTGGGTAGCAGAGTTGTTGGTTTGATCTCGAGGGTTGTCTAGAGGTACAGGTTGTATTCTCCAGTCTTTTCATTGTAGTTGAAGTAATTAGGAGTGAATACAGATTAGTACTCATACTAGTAGTCATTGTTCCAATAAGTTTCATAGGTAGTTATGAACTGTTGTAAGTTTATTGGCAAGGTTGGTGGAGTGATCAGAGTTGGTAGGGATCCTTGACTGGAGGTCATATCAGTGTCAGAGGGATCATTGTCTTCTGCTTTATTTTCATCAAATCAGATTATATCATAGATATTCTTTATGGCATATCCAACTTAGAGCATTTGTAGAATATAGTCATCAGAATGTAAGAAGGTTCTATTGGTGGTCTGTACATACTCAATATACTTATAGTTGAGTTCTTGTATCATATTGTCAATTTTGCTATAAGACAGAGTGACAACCATTTCGCTGGTAGTAACTCAGAGACAGGGAATAATGGTGCTGTACTTGTAAAAGAGTTCTTGATGTTTACAGGTGATGAGCTTCTAGTGTTGAGACATCTGAGTAATGTCTGTATTATGGTAGTATTCAACCATGTCTTCTAGGAGGTGGCCAATCTGGTAGTAGCTTGATATTTGTTCAATTTGGTGAGTCTTGCTAAGCATATTCAGGGTATTCCATTGGGCTTTCACAAAGTAGAGGGGTGCTAAGCTATGGATATTTATGAGGAGTAGAGGGGGTGTGGCTTGGTTGATAATAGTATTCCAAATGTCAGTACAGATGTGGTTGTAGATCTTGGTGGTCATGTTTGTATATGTTCAGGAGTTGGAGTTGTTTGTTTGGTTTGTTTTGGTTCTCTATTTTAATACATGTTGATGCTTGGTATATATGTATTTAGTCCTGATTGATAAGATTCTGTTTGTGTAAATCTTGTATTCCATGACTTCGAGTTGACTCAGCTTTGTATACTGTGACTTCAGTTTGACTTAGCTTTGTAATCTTGCAGGTGATTTCCAGATTTGTTCAGGGGTCACATGTGATTTTGGTGGCTTATTCGGAGGGTGATATGTAATTTAGTAGCTTGGAGATTGTGCACTTATAACTCTCCCCTTCTTAGCTTTTGATATTCTTGTCAGGGTCTTCTAATTTTATTCTAGTATTGTTACACCATTTGAGAGATCAAAAGTCCTATAAAGTCTATTTTTTGCAGAAAGTAGTATGCTTATAATACAGTTGCCTAACATATTAGATTTATATGTTAAAGAGTTGTATATTTGATGCCATATACCAGAAGTGATTCTGATGTCATTCACTGCTGAAGAATTTCCTCTAAAGAATCTTCTTAAATGTCTATACCTTGTTTCTCACTAGTGATATGAGGAGAATAGGCTTGCTTTCAGTTTTACTATTTTTTCTAAAGAGTCAGTATTCTTTTATCTTAACTTACTGAGTTCTTGATTTTGTTCGTGATAATTATAATGTTTAGGAGGGTAATATATAGTATATACTGATAGGTGCCAGATATTTGGTATTAGTTATTCAAGGAATCATATTCCTGAACTAAGTCAGTAGCATTCTGAAGATTGGTCTTAGGTTCCCAGGTCACATCATGGATTGGATAACCTTTCCATTTGACAAAGTACTCAGGGTAGTTCTTGTGACTACATTTGTTGAGGATTTGTTCAACTTCGTATTCTTCTTGGTCATTAATAATGATAGGTGCAGGTGGTTCTGTGGTTTGGTTCAGGAATAGCTCATCATTGTTTTCATTGTATTGCTTGAGATATTGGAGATTAAAGACTGAGTAAATCTTAATGGTATCTGGTAGTACCAATTTGTAGGAAGTAGGAGAGACTTGTGCAATGACTTCGAATGGTCCAATAAACTTACTATTCAGCTTTATAGATGGTCTGTGCTTGAGGTTATCAACTCGGTATCCTTGGATATCTAGTAGAATCTTTTCTCCAATACTGAAAGTTTCTTCTTGATAGTATTGATTGATATACTGTGACTATTGTTCTTGAGCTCATAATAAATTCTCGATTGTGATCTGGCTTAGATTATATATTTGGAGTAGGAATTTTTCAACAGCTTCAATTGTGGAGGGTTCATTAGTGGTCCGGATAAGTGTCAGAGGGATGTTTGGGTTTTGTTCTATATTGTCAAAGAATGGAATCATTCCAAGAGAGACTTGCTTGCTGTTGTTATAGGCAAACTTGACTGCAGTGAGGTGTTCATACCAATTATCTTATCTATAGGAAACATAGTTTCTTAGCATTTATTCTAGAGTTCAGTTCATTCTTTTAGTTTGGCCATCAGTTTCCAGATGAAAGACTGTAGATAGTAAAAGTTTCATTTCAAGGTGTACATAGAGGGTTTTCCAAAAATGGTTGGTGAATTTCAGATCTCGGTCACTAACAATGATCTTAGGAAGACTATGATAGTAGAAGATATTGTCAAACAAGAGTGTGGCTATGTCTGGTGCTGTTGCAGTAGTAGTAGTTAGCACAAAGTGGGCTTGTTTGCTGAGATAGTCTATGAAGACAACAATTACATCTTTTTCATTCTTGGTCTGGGGTAGTTGTATAATGAAGTCCATAGAAATTTGTTTCCAATTATCAGATGATACTGGGATAGAGTGGAGTAAACCAGGTTTTGCTAGTGTTGAGGACTTGTTCCATTGATAGGCATCATAGAAAGTAATATAGGTCTTGAGCTGATCTGCCATATAGGGCCAATAGAAGTTTCAGGAGATAACTTTGTAGTATTTGTCAAATCCTAAATGTCTAGCTATAGGGGCATCATGACATTCAAATAGAATAGTCCTTTAGAGGTCTTAGTTGTTTGGAATATACAATCTGTCCTTGTAGTAGATAGTATTATCCTTCAGTTGATATTGATGATACTGAGTATGCTTATCAGCATCATCACTACTTAGTACTTGAGCTTCTTTATCATTAGCATATACTGTAATAATTTGTTCCATGATAGAGTTTGTAACCAAGGTGAGAGTTTGGATAACTTCTTCAATTGGTGGTCTGGAGATTGTATTGGCAACAATATTTTCCTTACTAGGGTAATACTGGATTTTATAGTCAAAGTTGATGAGAACTTTCATCCATCTGACTTGCTTTCTGGAAAGAGTAGCCTGGGTCTTGATGTTGACTAATAACTTGTAGTCAGTCAATATGGTGAAGTATACTTCTTCTAGATATGGTCGCCATTTGATCAGAGTGTCCACAATGGCTAATATTTCCTTCTCATAAGTTGCATAGTTGATTTCGGCATCATTGAACTTATGAGAGTGATAGGCCACAGGGTGTTCTTCTTACATGAGCACTGCTCCAAGAGCTAGATCAGAGGCATCAGTTATAACTTCATATGGTAGGGCAGGGTTTGCTGCTTGAAGCACTGGAGTGGTTATCAAGGCATCTTTTAGTGCTTGAAAGACAGTATCTTATTCAGGTCTCCAATTTATAAGATTGTTAAAGTCTTTCTCCTGTTTTATGGTCTAGGGCTGTTCTTCTTTCTTGTTATACTTGGTCATTTAGGTAAGGGCAGTAGCAATCTTAGTAAAGTTTGCAACAAATCATCAATAATAGTTCGCTAATCTCAGGAATGACTGAAGATCTTTCAGCTTTTTGGGTCTGGATCAATTCTAGATTGTGGAGATTTTGCTGGAGTCCACTTTGATTCTATTCAGTATAACAATGTGTCTAAGGAATTGAATTTCTTTTAGGAGAAATTCACATTTGCTAAGTTTTACAAAGAGTCAGTTTTCTTAGAGTTTCAGTAGTACTAGCTCAAGGTGTTAAAGATGTTCCTCCATGGTTTTGCTGAAGACTAGTATATTGTCAATGTAAACAATAACAAATTTGTCCAGGTATGGGTGCAGGATAGTATTCATCAGGGTCTGAAAGGTTGCTGGAGCATTAGTTAAGCCAAAGGGCATAACTAGGAACTCAAAGTATCCATAGCAAGTTTGGAAGGCTGTCTTGTAGATGTCTTCTTCTTTCATGGCAATTTGCCAGTAACCATTTCACAGATCAAAAGAGCTCATGAATTGTGGATTGGTAAGTCTATTGAATATTTCATTGATTCTGAGTAGTGGGCAACAGTTCTTGATGGTCTGTTCATTGAGATCACAGTAATCAATACATATTTATAGATCTCCTCCTTTCTTCACAATGAAGAGGACTGGTGTACCATAGAGTGATACACTGGGTCTGATGAATCCTTGTTCTAGGAGTTCGTTAATTTCTTTCTTGAGTGCATCGATTTCTCTTGGAGACATGTAGTAGATTGACTTAAAGGCTGGCTTGACATCTGAAATAGTCTTGATGGCATAGTCTACTGCTTGTTTAGGAGGTAGGTCTTTCAGGAGTTTCTTTGGGAATATGTCTCAGAATTTCTGAAGTAGGGGTCTAACATGGCTGTCAACTTTGGAAAAGTCTTCTTTAGAGTTCTCGGGTTCTCCTTTGGATGGACAGATGGAGATGGCAAAGAGAGGACATTTCTTGGCCAATTTTTGGAGCTATAGCTTATTGATATAGATGACCTTTGGTCCAGGGTCACTAGAGCTGAGTGGGTCCTTTTCACCTTACAGTTTGAAGTTGTGACATCCTTTCTTGATGGTCAGAGAATGGTTTACCCAATCAATCATGGGGTTCTCTTGTTTTAACCATAGTGTTCCAAGGATGATTTCATTGTCAGAAAGTGGTACAATCTGGAGGGTAACATATACTCAATAGTTACCAATTTAGAAGGGCAGGTTGTGGACTTCCTTGCTAATGACATGAGAGGTTCTATCAGCTGTGGCAACTGCTTGAGTTTGTTGTACCAGAGATGTCAGGACTTTGAGTCTGTTGGCTATTTCTTCATTGATGAAGTTGTCTGAGGTACCACTGTCTATCATAATCTTGACAGATGCTCAGTTGACAAAAGCTTGAAGTGTAAGCAGTTTGTCTGATCCAATAGTAGTAATTTTAGTTGTAAGAGCTTTCCTTCTGTTGGTTCTTCTTTGAGTCAGTTCATTGATATAAAAGAAGTAATTATCGATCATTCAAGAAGAGTACATTCCAATACCATGGGGGCATTGGTCACTTGGTATATATCTGTCTTCAATTTTCTTGTAGAATTATTCTTCTTTATTTGTGGTAGGTTGGGCTGGGGCCTTGTTTGATGAGCCAAATCCTTTAGATCCTCAGATGGTAGGTAGTAGTTCAGGGACTTCCTTGACTGTCAGAGTTGATTCAATTTTCTCACATGATACAAAAACTAATGAGGATCTTGAAGAGTATCCAACTATGGTTTCAGAGGAGGACAATAATTTCACTTGTGTAATCTTCATCAATGACTCCTCCTTCTACTGAGAGTTCTTTCAATACTAGACTACTGCAACAGCATATTCTTCCAACATATCCTTCAGGGATTTGGATGCTGATTCCTGTGTAGACTTGCTTGACTTCTCAGTTGGAAACTGTAGCTTCTTCAGCTATATATAGGTCATGTCTAGCTGCTTTTTGACTTCCTTTGGTTTGGGCCTTGGCAGTTTACCTTAACTTGACAAAGTTCAATATCTTAGTGGTCAGATTGTTGAGGTGGTGCAGAGTAGTAACAGTTGCTTATGTTGCTGTTTGGAGTTTTCAGTTAAGGCAGGCACTGGTTATGTGTCCTATCTTTTGGCAATAGAAGCATGCTCCACTTCTTTAAAGTTAATTTCTTTCTCCTTTGGTGAGTTTCTTGAAGGTACTTGGCTAGGTGGGTTCATGATTTCTAGGTGTCCATGAGGTGGATGTGGAGGAAGCTCAGGATGCTTCATACTTGGGTTCTTCTTTCTTGGTCCAAGTTTTTTCCTTATTATTGAATTGTCTTTAGGGCAGAATTGGTCCAGCTGTCAGAATTTGCTTGACTATGGTCTTGATTCTTACCAGGCACCATTGTTGGTGATTATGTAACATTTTAGCGTAGTTTATTTCTTTTCTCTGTCTTTCTTGAATATTCTATAACCTTCCGGCACTTTCTGCATACTTAGAAATCCCCTTCTTGGCGCCGAGCATTAACTAGTACTTATTTAGTTAGTCACTGAATGTCCTGGAAACTTGTAGAACTTTATTCGTCATCATTTATCATCTTTGCCGAGAACTTTCCTCTTGGCATTTTCCTTTGATTTCTCAGATCCTTCCGGATCCTTCTTTCAGATCTTGTATAAATATCTCCTTTGTTCTCATGAATAAAGCTTCAGAATATTTTCTCTCAGAAATCCTTCGAGAACACTTGAACCCTTAGTATCTCTTCGAGCTACTTAGGATTACCAGAACTAGTCGCTTCCTTATTTAGAAACTAGAACCGTTACAGATTACAACCAACTGAGTATCCTTGTTCTCAGATTTTCCTTGTAAGCCATTCAGATAGTACATTGAATAAATAGTCTGCTCTTGTACTATTTTATGCTTCATCATTGGCAATGTATCCTAGGCCAACAGTATTCAGAAGTGACTCAAGTTTTGTACGGAAGGTTTCAAATTCCTCTTTGCCATCTATATCGAATTTGAGGTTGTGGAGTTTTACTTGAGATTTGGTAATCATGGTTTTACTGCAGTATTGAGCAATCATGAGTTGTTTCAGTCCAGGGGCTGCAGGATGGGCTTCATATCCTAGAGTATTATTTACTGCATTTTGGGCAATTACTGCAGGTTGGGTGTCCTATATGAGGGGTTTTTCAGGAAGATTTTGCCACCATTCTTCAGTGGGTCCTTGGAAGAATGTAACAACTTGACAGACATAGACTGTAGTAGTAGCAAAGAGTTGTTCCAGAGTGTGGTCTTGATTGTTTATTAGAAGGTGGTCAGCAACTTGCTCATTGGTCCATTGATTGACTTTAAAATTAGTATCAACTATACTAATGAAGCTTTGGACTTCTTGTGCAGTACCATTGAAGATAGGTAGGCTCAGATTTTTGGTAGATTGGGTCTGTTCAGCTAAGACAGTAATAGTTGCTGCCATTATGGCTACCTGGGCTGTGAGATCTAGAATCTGTTGGTTTGCCATGTTATTTGCTAGGGGCAGTTGGACTACTGGTAGTAGTGTTACTGGTACTACTTGAGATACTGGTACAGAGTGTGATGGGGTTCTTTGAGTCTGTGTAAGTTGCTGGAGTAATAGTTGTGAGTCTGGAGTGAGGGCTCAATAAATAGCTATTTGTTGCTATATAGGTATATTCTGTCCTGATAGAGGTGTGTCTTCTTCAGTGATATATCTGGGATTGAATTCACTGAGATACTCCTCCTCCTCTTCAGCTTGGTCCTTGTATAGTTGGGTTTGCTTAGTGTCAAAGTAGACAGAGTCAGTTATATATCTGATTTCAGATGGACTTAATTCAAAGTCAAGTTCTAGTTCAATATTGGTTTCAGGTTCAGATAGGGCTATAGCAGAGCCTACTTCTGATTCAGGGTCAGGTTGTTGATGAAGAGTTTCTCTTACTTCTTCCTTAAGAATATGGTGGGCCTTGTTGTTCTGGAATCAGTAGTATAATGCAGTCTTGGTCCTGGTATAGTGAAAGTCAGTAGAGTTGAGCTACTTGGCTATTGGAGGCTTGGGCTTCATGAGGAACTAAGGCTAGAAAGACTACTGCTGGTTGTCCTAGATTATTTGGATTTGTGGAGCTGACAAAACTCTTGTTGAGAAGAGTAAAGAAGGCTTCTATAAGACCTTCTTCATCTTAACTTACTGGGTGTAGTACAAGGAGTTCAGTATATAGAGTTTTGCCTATCTGCTAATTTAACTGAAGTACTTCTTTCTTCAAATGAAGTTTGTCCCACTTGTTGTAGGTATAGAGGTCAAATTGTTCTTGTATGTTAGGTTCAATTCTCTCCATATTGTCAGATGGTTCAGAATAAATTCCAGTTCAGAGGTTGGGCTTTATACCAATTTGTAGGAATTCTCAAAGGTATTTATAGTAGGGTGAGGAAGCATCTTGAAGTAGAATTGAATTGTAAACTGCTGCTACCAAGTTGTAAGAGAGTTACTTGTTAGGGTAATCATTACATAGTTCTGGAAGGGTTTTCTGGAAGTTCTGGATATTCTGAAAAACTATTTTCTTAAGGTCAAGATCAATTTCATAAAGAGTACATCCTCTATACTTATTGATTTCAAGATCAGATTGACATCTCAACCAAAGTTCCTTTCCAGACTAGTTCTGGATATTTAGGATTTTCCATATTTCAGGAAGTTTAAGAAACTAAGACCAGCTTAGTTGAATTGGCATATCGCTGCAGACAATACTCAATTAGGAAATTTCATGATGGGGTTAGGAGTGGGATCTAATAGGGAGCAAATTTACTTAAGAGTAGTTTGTGGGTTATTAAATAGGTTTATTCACTATTCATGATATTGCTATACTAGGAATAGTTATATAAAGAGATATTGTGGGAAAGTATTCAGGAATGTTCTTGTATATTCGAGTCTATTTAAGTCTGAGATTCTGAGGTCTGAGAGAGGGAGTATTTATACTATTGAGAGGCTATCTGAACTATGCTAAATATAGATGTAGCACTTAGTACTTTGCTGAGTCAGAATGCAGTCATATAGTATAAGTGTAATCTGACATATCAAGGGATTGTCTGACTGCTGAGTCAGTTCACAGTTACATTATACAAGGCTAATCTAACTATACTATGACTGCTAAGCTATCTATAGATTTAGATGCTATCTGGGTAGTCTTTGATGACATCACTATTGATGACATCATCTCTGATGAAGTAGTCATCTAGAAAGAGTTGTTCGCAGATTAATTCTCCTTGTTTACTGAGATAATAATATATTGGAACTTCATTACCATCCCATAGAATAGCATCATCTGTCTCATATGCTGGATAAGATATTGGTAGGTGAAGGAGAGATGCATCATCTTTGCTTTCATCAGATTCACTATCTATGTACCTTTTATAAGTTATGGTACTATAAGTTTCTGGGTTGTAGTAAGCTGATAGCTGTGATTCATGTTGCTCATACTTGGGTAGTGAAGTTGTTGGTTCAATCTCAAGAGTTGTCTGGAGGTATAGGTTGTATTCTTTAGTCTCTTCATTGTAGTTGAAGTAATTAGGGGTAAATACAGGTTGGTACTCATACCAGTGGTCATTGTCCCAATAAGTTTCATAGGTAGGTATGAACTATTGTAAGTTTATTGACAAGGTTGGTAGAGTGATCAGAGTTGGTAGAGATCCTTGGCTGAAGGTCATATTGGCATCAGAGGGATCATTGTCTTCTGCTTCATCTTTATCAAATTAAATTATATCATAGATATCCTTCATGGTATATCTGACTTAAGGTATTTGCAGAATATGGTCATCAGAGTGTGGGAAGGTTCTGTCAGTGGTCTGTACATACTTGATATACTTGTGGTTGAGTTCTTGTATCATGTCATTGATTTGGCTATAGGATAGAGTAGCAATCATTTCGCTGATAGTAACTTAGAGATAGGAAATAACAGTACTGTACTTGTAAAAGAGTTCTCAATATTTGCAGGCAATGAGCTTCTGATATTGAGACATCTGGGTAATATCTATGTCATGGTAGTATTCAACTATATCTTCTAGGAGATGGCTGATCTGGTAGTAGTTTAATATTTGTCTGATTTAGTGGGCCTTGCTAAGTATGTTCAGGACATTTCATTGGACTTCCATAAAGTAGAGGGGTGCTAAGCTATAGATATTCATGAGGGGCAGAGGGAGTGTGGCTTGGTTGATAATAGTATTCCAAATGTCAGTGCAGATGCAGTTATAGATCTTGGTAGTTATGTTTGTATATATTCAAAAGTTAGGGTTATTTGTTTGGTTTGTTTTGGTTCTCTGTTTCAATGCATGTTGATGCTTGGTATATATGCATTTAGTCCTGATTGATAAGATTCTGTTTATGTAAATCTTGTGTTCCATGACTTCGAGTTGACTTAGCTTTGTATGCTGTGACTTTAGTTTAACTCAGCTTCGTGATCTTGCAGGTAATTTCCAGATTTATTCAGAGGTTGCATGTGATTTTAGTGGCTTGTTCAGAGGGTAATATGTGATTCAGTGGCTTGGAAGTTATGTGCTTACAATCTCTTTATTTCCTCTTTTTTCACTTTATTTTAAAGTTATATATATAACTATATTATTATAAAGCTATAGAGTATAATTAGTATAACTATAATCTAGACTGGTTTTGCTCTTACTCAAAGAGCTCATCAGTTATCTTAAAAAGCAATCAAGACTAATATAAAGAACTGATTAAAAGATATATAAGTAAGAATAAGAGAGTTTTAATAAAGTGTTAAAAATAAATAAAAAATAAAAGCTTACTTTAGTATTTAGTAATCTGTATTATATATGCCCTATATAAGATAGTTTTATGAAAGAAGGTTTACTTACTTCTTATATCAGATACTTGCTTTTATCTTAGTTATTGGTATATTTCTCTAAGTACTTGCTTTCATCTGTTCTATAACCTCAAGATAACTAGATGACTCCTTACAGTATATTAGTAGTTACTAAGACTCTTATAGATATTGATAGTTATAAGATACATTATTGAGGAGATAAGATAGATATACCATACTAATAGAAAAATCTTGTTTTGTAGCTTAGTTATGACAATATATTTAAAATCTTAATATCATATAAAGCTGTGGAGAAAGAAGGCCTAGTGGGAGCTATAGAAGATATGTAAAAAGCCAAGTATAAGAGAGACAAATAAATAATATAACTGAAAATACATCAGCTATTTATTGCCATGCAAAAGTACAGTCCTTATATATAAAATATGATATCTCAAAAGAAAAGATATACTACAATAGAGATAACTGAATTAGAAACTATATGGCCACTAGAGATAAGTAGAGATAAAAAGAGAGCTAATCTCAGTTACAAGATAAAAATCATAAACAAATCCAAATAAAACAAATCCAAATCAAGATTAAAAAACATTTTTGACCCCTTCAAGGTCTTGTGCTCACTCCAGGGTCTCAGCCTTTACTTTACTTTTCTTTACTATCTTTAGTCTCTCACTTTACTTAGGCTTACTGCAGCTTACTCTATTTCAGCCTCACCTCTCACTCATGCTCACCTCTCTGGGGTCTGTGGATGTTTTTTAATCTCAATTTAGATTTGATTTGTTTATATTTATTTGTGATTTTTATTCTGTAACTAGGATTGGCTCCTTCTTTATCTCTACTTATCTTTAGTAATCATATGGTTTCTAATTCAGTTATCTCTATATTGTAGTATATCATCTCTTTTGAGATATCATATTTTATATATAAGGATCATACTTTTGCATAGTAATAAATAGCTGATGCATTTTCAGTTATATTCTTTATTTATTTCCCTTATACTCATCTTTCTACATATCTTCTATCTGCTTTGACACTGGCTCTGGGTTTGTTCTCATGTCTTCTATGACTCCCACTGGGCCTTCTTTCTCCACTACTATACTGCCTGCCCTCAGGGCCTCCATCTCTATTGATAAGATTATAGATGAGATTCTTTCTCCTCCTTCTTCTCCTACTTTTATTTCTGCCACTATCTCATTTGAGACTTATATCTCATCCACCATCCTCTCTCTCCCTCTGGACCTTTATCCTTTGGATCATCCACTCCTCTCCTAATTCTGCTTGGTCCTTGCCCTCTCTACCAAGAAGTCTCATCTCTGTCAGGATGTCAATACTGTTGCTCTGCCTGCTGTCTACTTCTCTATCCTTCCTAAGACCCATTGTCAACTTCTCTCTAAGAAAATTCACATCACCTCCATTATTACTAAGACTACTACTGCTGATACTACTGCTACTACTGCCACCACCACTTCCACTTTCTTTCAATATACTTGTGCCTCCTTTATAGTCCTCACCTCCTCTCACCTTTTGGATGCTGCTTCTTTCTGTAGCTTCTCTGTCCATAACATTTTCTCTGCCACTGCTGACATCAATGCTGTCTATCATTTCTTTCTTGCTAGCACCTCATTTGTTGCTCATCTTCACAAGCAGAAAATGACATATACTGCCACTGCTGCTCATACTGCTGTCACTGCTCCCTCCTCTGCCTCTCCCAAGGTTTCAGTCTCTGAGACTATTTGCATAAAGGCTCATGCTGCTGCCCATGCTGAAGTTCATTTCTTCACCACTGCTACCACTGCCAAGACCCCTGCCAAGATCCCCACTAAGCCAAATAAAGCTTTATCAGCCTCTTCTCAATTGCCCTCCCCTGCCAAGACCTCCTCCTTAGTCCCCCCTACTCCCAAGCATAGCTGTACTCTTGGTTCTTGCCCTGCTGGAGCTTGGCCATATACTGTCTACAATTATGTTTTTGACACCCCTCAATATAAAAATTCAATCCTCATACTCCTGTCTCAATCCCTACTCAGGATTTACTTCCTGATAGCATAGGCATCATGTATTTCATCTACTTGTGGAAGGTGCTCAGATGGATGGCTGGCTTGCTCGGACAGAGCTTCATCATGGCATATTGCTGGTCATGGCCAATCATCTCATGAAGCCAGATATTGGTTAAAGTTGATTGGGTTAGGAGTGAGTTTTGAATTCAGATATTTTTGTACAGCTGTGGGTCTAAATTCCAGATCATATTGCTGAAGGCATACTCCTTAACCATTATTCTTTCTTCTTCCCCACTCCCACTCTAGTTCACTTCATCACATAAGTCCTCTTCATCCTGGGCATCAACTTCTTTTTTGTTCCTCACACCCTTCCTGGCCACTATCTCTCTATATCTGCACAGTCTACTCACTGACTGCACACAACATACGGCATCCCAAAGATCACTGAGGCGAGGCGCACACCACTCGCATCTGCATTTTCGGGTTGCCAGTTCTCACGGTCGCATGCTGTGTGAGCAATGTTGCACTTATACTGGAAGGAGGCATGTAGGTGGTCACAGCTCCTTTCTCCACTACCTTACCAGTCACAAGGTTTGGTAGGCAACCTTCCGAGTTCCCTTTCCCCTATTATTACCCCCACTACCTCAGGTTGGTTTGCTGTGCCTGCATGGGCATGGTGGGAGGAGGGCAATGGTGGTGAGTTGCCCCTTTATCGGTGTCGGATCGGTGTCTTCTCCACTTTTTTGCGGTTTCTGGTGTCTTCGGCTGCGTCTGGAGTACATCCGTTTTGGTGCGGCACTTTCTTCCTTTTGCTGTCGTCAACAAGGTGTTGTCTCTGGTGTGTCACAGGCTACGTAGGGTGTCGGCCGACCTTGGGCATCAAGTGCCAGTGTAGGTTACCTGCAGGTTATTCGGTGCTTGTGGTGGGACCCTCTGAGCTTTGGCAAGCTTCCCGGCGAGCACGGCACTGGCATAGGTGACTGCTTTTCGGGTGTTGTCGGGATGAGAGGGGAGATGGCCATCACAGATAGGAGGATGGGTGATTATGGTGAACCAGTGGGGTGCCAGGCTGGGGGTGGTCATCGGGGCTGGGGCGGACAATATTTCGGTGGGGCCTTTCGATTGGCTGGTGGGGGGTGGGGTGGTGCAGGGGCCGGCATCCTGGCTGTACCCAACTGGAACCGGGAGCTGACACGGCAACGTGATCGAGGCCCGCAGGCTTGGGGAGTGGGAGTGGGGTCTCTTCAGGCCCTAGCCCATGTGTAAGTCCTTTGAGGAAGGTGCTACATATAAGTTCTTTACTCACCTGCTTTGAATCCACTTTGCTCTCTGTTGGTTGGTTGGGGGGTTTTTTCTTTGTCTCGGGCTTTCTTTTGGGGTTCGGGGGGCTATTCTTTATTCAGTCCCGGCGCTGCTAGATCCGATGCATAGGTGTGCTCTCACGTGTAAATGATGATCCAGCCCTGGTGAGCAGACAAGTCTAGTCTATGTCGTGGGGGTCGACGTAGCCGGTGTTCGACAGGTATAGCTAGAGCAGTGGGACTGCTGGACAGTTTAGTAGCCTAGATTAATGGGGGGATATTGTTCGGTGGGTGGTGGGGGAGGGTTTTGGCCTATATAGTCTAGGTTCCCTTCCAATAAAATCCGCGGGACTATGAGTCCGTTAAAAAAA
>RBNI01004102.1:0-14641 GCA_003990745.1 Jimgerdemannia flammicorona | reverse complement strand
GCCATCACCCCCCTGGCCAGTACGCTCACCAGTTTGATCAGTGCCGTCCATGTAGCTAGTCGTCTGTCACCAAAAACGTTGGAAAAAGTGTTGCCTGAGTCTTGTGTCACCTGAATGGTACTGGTGAGAGAGTCGTAGAACTTATAATCTATTATAGTTCTTAATAAGGAGAGATATTTTATTAATATTTATTTTTATATATTATAAATATTAATATATAGTATATGAAAGTTTTATAATAATATATTATATTGATAATAAGTAATAAATTCTAATAATTCTCTACAGATAATAGATAAATAGTAATTATCTTATTTTTAATAAATTTTATATGAGTTTTAGCTTAATTAATAATATATCTATTTAGATAAACTTTATAGTTTAAAAGATATCTAAGTTAATATATATTTATATATTTTAAAAAATAATATAATTAAGTAAAAATTTAAAAAAAGACATTATTATTTTAATTTAATATTTTATAAAATAAAATAAAATAAAA
Organism: Jimgerdemannia flammicorona; assembly: GCA_003990745.1. Lineage (NCBI taxonomy): Eukaryota > Fungi > Mucoromycota > Endogonomycetes > Endogonales > Endogonaceae > Jimgerdemannia > Jimgerdemannia flammicorona. The sequence continues at coordinate 14,139 of RBNI01004102.1, read as the reverse complement.
TAAAATAAAAAATAATATAATATATATATATATATTATCAACTTATAAAAGTCTTAGGTCTTTATTAAAGAAAGAAATATATTTATATTTTTAATATATAATATAAAATTATATAAATAAAAAATCTTTTAAAGATATAAATATATATTATATGTAAGTATTGATATATATTATTTAAATCTATTCTGAGACTCATTAGATATACAAAGCTAGCTAATACCACAATTTATAGAAGACATTATATTTTAGGGTATATAAATTACTCTCTTCTTTCAGACTAGCTAAGAAATCACAGTGAACAGATTTATAGCTCATTTCTACTAATAAAAAGATTATTGATTGAGTAACTTGATTAATATTTCTGACTGGACTAAATAATCTGTAGACTTCAGCATAATTTAAGAGAAAATTTCTCACTATAGTAGTCACATTTATATTAATAATCATCTTGGTTTTTCACTGAGGTATTCTTTTTATATTGTGAACTTGGAAAAGAAGGCCATTTTTAGCCTGATGTTTTCAAAATGATTGCAGCCAATGTCAAGCATATCAAGATAGGTTTTTTGACAAAGTACTGTATTATGGTCTCAGCAATAGATATAGACACCAAAATACTACAACAATTTTTCATATAATGAGGAGGACTGAGAGAAAATTCAATATTGGATAGGGTGTGCCATTGGGCAGTTGTAATAATTAGTGTTGAATGCCTTTTTTTAATCTGCTTCCTCCACTATCCAAATAAGAGGGCTTTTTTTTTTTTTTTTTTTTTTTTTTTTTTAACAGACTCATAGTTCTGCAGATTTTTATTGAAAGAGAACCTAGACTATATAGGCCAAAATCCTCTCCCACCACCCACTGAACAATATCTCCCCATTAACCTAGGCTACTAAACTGTCTAGCAGTCCCACTGCTCCAGCTATATCTGTTAAATACTAGCTATATTGACCCCCACAACATAGACTAGACTTGTCTGTTTGCCAGAGCTGAATCATCATTTACACACAAGAGCACACCTATATATTGGATCTAGTAGTACCAGGACTGAATAAAGAATAGCCCTCTGAACCCCAAAAGAAAACCCAAGGCAAAGAAAAAACCCCCCAACCAACTAATAGAGAGCAAAGTAGATTTAAAGTAGATAAGTAAAGGACTTATATGTAAAACCTTCTGCAAAGGACTTACACATAGACTAGGGCCAGAAAAGACCCCACTCTCACTCCCCAAGCCTGTGGGCCTCAATCATATTGCCATGTCAGCTCTTAGTTCTAGTCAAGTATAGCCAAATAAGGAAGACCCCACTCCCCAAGCCTGTGGGTCTTGATTGTATTACCACATCAGCTCCCAGTTCCAGTTGGGTACAGCCAGGACACCAGCCCCTGCACCACCCCACCCTCCACTAGCCAATCAAAAGGCCCTACTGAAATATTATCCATCTCAGTCCTAATGACTGCTCCCAGTCTAGCACCCCACTGGTCTACTGTTATCACTCTTCCTCTTATCTGTAATGGCCATCTCCTCTTCCATCCTGATAACACCCAAAAAACAGTCACTTATGCCAGAACCACACTTGCTGGGAAGCTCACCAAAGTCAGAGGACCCCACCATAAGCACTGAGGATCTGCAGGTAATCTACACTGAGCACTTAATGCCCAAGGTCAGCCAACTCCCTATGTAACCCATGATGTACTGAGACAACATCTAGTTGGCAATAGCAAAAGAAAGAAAGTACTGCACCAAAATGAGTATACTCTAGATGCAGCCAGAGACACCAGAATCCATAAAAAAGTAGAGAAGACACTGATTCAACACTGATAAAGGGCAACTCTCAGTGTTGGGCTACAGTCTCTTTCTCCACTACCTTACCAGTCACAATGGTTTGGTAGACAACCTTCCAAGTCCACTTTTTACAATTATTACCCCCTTTACCTTGGGTTGGTTTGCTATACCTATTGCAGAGCAGTGGGAGGGAGGTAATGGTAATGAGTTACCCCTTTATCGGGATCAGATCAGTATCTTCTCCACTTTTTCATGGTTTCTAGTATCTTTGGCTACATCTGGGGTACATCCATTTTGGTGTGGCACCTTCTTCCTTTTGCTGTTGCCAACAAGGTATTGTCTCAGTGTATCTTAGGCTATATAGAGAGTCAGCCAACCTTGGGTATCAAGTGCTCAGTGTAGGTTACCTGCAGGTCCTTGGTACCTGTGGTGGGGCTCTCTGGCTTTAGCGAGCTTCCTGGCAAGCACAGTTCTGATATAGGTGAATGCTTTTTGGATGTTATCAGGATAGGAGGGGAGATGGCCATCACAGATAAGAGGAAGGACAATTATGATAAACCAGTAGGGTATCAGGCTGGGGACAGTCATCAGGGCTGGGGTGGGTACTGCTTCAGTGGGGCCTTTTGATTGGTGCAGCATGGTTAGGTAGTAGGTATTACTCTCAACTTCTTTTGATGAGTTGGTGGGTTAGGCCCCAGTCATCAGGGGGGGTCAGGGGACCTGAGGCTACCCATTTCAGGTGCCTTGGCTATACTCAACTGGAACTAGAAGCTGATATGGCAATGTGATTGAGGCCTGCAGACTTGAGTAGTGGAATATTGGGGGTCTCCTCCCGCCTCATGTGTAAGTCCTTTACTCACCTCAACTGGAAGAACTAGGTCCTACCCACCATGTTGTACTTTGATGGGGGTTTTTCTTTATCTGTCATTCTCTTTGGGGTGGCAGGGGCTATTCTATTCAGCTTGGGTATGACCTTATACATACATTGGGTTCTCAGGTGTATGCTTTTAGTCATTGGCATATAGTTAGGTTTCTCCTAGTGATAGGGAGAGCATGGTGCACAGAATGAGATACAGGCCACCATAGGCCCTGCTGTACCTGGTATAGTTGAGCTGCTAGACAATAGCTAGCCTAAGTTAATGGGGGGGCAGTGCTTGATGGGTGATAGGAGAGGGTTTTGACCTATATAGTCTAGGTTCCCTTCCAATAAAAATCTGCAGGACATTGAGTCTGTTAAAAAAAAAAAAAAGGGCAACTCTTCACCATTGTCCTCCTCCCACCATGCCCATGCAGGCACAGCAAACAACCCGAAAGGGGACTCGGAAGGTCACCCACCAAACCATGTGACTGGTAAGGTAGCGGAGAAAGGGGCGATAAGAGGGCTTTGTTAAAATTCCACTGGATTTGATTGGCTGTCATAGGGAACATTGTGGCTTAAAAACAGGTCACTTAACAATACGTCACGCGTCAGACGACCTTGTTTACTTTACTATTCTCAATTTCCGCAATGATGACAGACCAAGAGGTTAGTTACTTTTTATAACGAGGGGGAACATGAAATGGCACCTACACCCATACGAGCTCCATAATCCTATGGATTGCGTTTGGCCGATGCTTGGCAGAGAATCTTCTACCAACTGCCTTGACTCGTCAACCTTTGCTGGCCTCTCTTGTGCGTGCGTGGTCGTAGACCTCTGACCAGTGCCAGAGGCAATGATATCCTACGCATACGAGCTCCATAATCCTATGGATTGCGTATGGCCGATGCTTGGCAGAGAATCTTCTACCAACTGCCTTGACTCGTCAACCTTTATTGGCCTCTCTTGTGCGTGCGTGGTCGTAGACCTCTGACCAGAATATCATTGTTGGTAGTGTTCTGCCCCCTAATGCTCGGTGTTTTTTTTATCTTTGAAATCTGCAAATTCCGGTACTAATCATTTATTTTTCATTTGTCTTCGGAGGTTGTCTCCAAATATTTTACAGAAATATCCTATTCGAATTGGAGTATTTTGGATATTCTCGAATATGTATCGGAGCATGTTGAAATACATACGGAAAACGAGAAAGAGATACTGAAGCTTATCAAGTCTCGATCAAAATTGAACGCAACATTTTGGCACATGCTAAAAACAAAGCCACGACTTTGCTTGTCAATTTTGACAGATCACTGAGAAGACCAGAGCTTCAAAATTGGCTAAAAACAATGCAGGCTAAGGTAAATCGGAGTTTGCATAAAATGTATGGCTAAATCTCATTAAATCATACAAAACTTTTACAGCGGCATTTTGAGTCGGAAAAGCGGCTCGATCGTGAAAACCTGAAGACAGAAGTCCTGGGTGACAAAACCATCATCACTCCAGATACAAGGTTAACAATGATATGTGAAGTAGCATATTGATTCTTGATACCACGCATTGCAACATCATTGCTAAAACCTTTTTTGTGCTCACAGGTCGAGAAAATCGGCCATTCTAAGAAGCGTAACGACGGCAACGATGAGCATGAGGAAGGAACAGTGAAGCGTGTTAGAATTCATGGGGTTAGCCATCAATTGGCACTGGGTCTTAATGATGGCTTTCAACTCTTAAGGTTTGTTCTAATGTCATTGCTGAATTTTTTTTTTTTTTTTTTTTTTTACCGTAGAGACTCGATCAATCCGATACGGAATCCGACCAATATCTGTCTGATTCGGAGCAGGACAGTGATTCTCAACACAATGAGCAGGGGGAGGATGGAGAGGAGATCGACGATGTTGTGGATCCCAATGACGCCATTCCTGGAGACGATGTACCTGGATCTGGCGAACTTGAACGTCAAGAAAACATGACGTATCCTGCTGATATCAGCTCACCTGACATTTGGAGATTGCCATCGGGTTTATCTGTTGCTGAGGCGATTCGTCCTCCGCCCTCTCTGCCGAAAGTTCAGTAAGATGTCGCCATTTTGTAGTCTTGTCATGGTCGCCTGTAAATTTTCATTGATTGTTCTTTCTCTTATTTATAGCCCGTCACATATGGGAATAATCCGCATCGGGGTCAACATCCGACGACCCAAGTGGATCCAGCGCGCTGATTGGAATTATTTACAATCAAGTGTTGTAGTCGGCATTGACCCGCCATCAGAACATATACAAGATTTTTTCAAGACCCTCTGCGAGACTGTAATAATCAGAAAACATTGTCCTCTCTTAACAAATTGCGTCAATGATAGTTTGGACATACCTCTTATATATCTGTATTTACTGTCAATTGCATAGGAATGCCTCGAAGAATATGCTGAAGTTATCAAGGCAGCGAGAACGAAAAGGACGAATGATAAGCAGCTGGCATTTTATTTGGATGTACTCGAATGGTTGTGAGTGTTTTTTTTTTACAAAAAATTGTTGCTTGTTGGAGTCACTGTCGTTGTCACTGATGTAACTATGTGCTCTGAAGCGCAACAACAGTGTTTATTCCAGTGAGCACCTTCAATAGTCCTCGAGCTCAGGAATCGGCCTTAGGATCGCTCCTTCTTCACCCTGTATTACGGTATCTTGCCAACGTGAGCAGTGCCCATTATATTCCGTACGTATTATAAGACAACACCTTTGTCACGGGCATATTCACAACTTTGATGCTTCCGTATGTTGCAATTTAGTGTTGTGATATCAATCACTTGTTCTTGTCATTGGCGTACACCCCGAACTCAGCCACGAACAATTCACGACCTTGCATTTCCATTTGCCATGGCCCAATGCGTCATTAGGTTGTGTCTGCTTACTAATAGAAATTCTTTCATACAGTGGAGAGATCTACCTTCAGGCTAGCGCGAACCGACGTGCAGTGCGCCGACATCTGAAGCCTAAGTCGGACAAACCAGAGGGAATGAAAGTTGATGGAATCTTTCAATCCCCTGTAGGGTTGGAGATGGGCTTTGTGGAGATGTCCGGCGGACACCAGACTAATGACCAGCCCTGCTATCTGAAGGATCATGTACGCGGTTTCAGAGGACAGTGTGATCTCCTTGATGATGCGGCTGCGAAATACGTTGCTAGTGGGTATCATATTATGAGACATCTACGAACGTGGTTTCTTCATACCCATGGTAAGTTAGTGATTACCGGTGATTTTGCTATCAAACTATTTTCGCTCTGCTTCGAGGATGTGAATGTACTCCCTTCTTGTCACTACATTCGTTTGAAATGATATTTCTCTCTTCTCTCTGCTCTAGGTTTAGATATCCAGATGGGGAATGGACCTCCCGGTAAAATGTGTCTACCGCATGTTTCTCCTTGGCACATTCCAGTTCCCGATTTGTTGGGAGGAACATGATCAGCTCTTGCGTGGGCTGCCGGTTCTCTGGGCATTGGCGGTACGTGACAAATCTTCCCCATTGCGGTCTTCATTTTGCACTTGGGAAATGTATCTGGGCTGGTGAGATTTGCGAGAGATTCGATCAGTATACTTAGCTGGATATCGTTTCATGTATACGTAGATGAGTCTGGAAGTCTCCCGCAATACCCTCGACAAGATGAAAAGATTGAATTGCGCCAGTGGGTATTTGCAAACTAAGAAATCTGAGTCGCTGACAAACTACATTGGCACTAAGATGGAAACTCCCGCGAAACCGAAAGGGAAGACATCTCGAATCATCAAGCCCATAATAGAGGGATCTTCGTCGCCCTCAGAGGCAAGCGCTCATTCAGATTAAATTTGAAAGCAAAGAAGGAAGAGAATAGTTTTTGGGGGCTCGGTATTATTTACATAAACAGATGAAATTGACATTACTGTTTATTTCCGTTTTCAACTTTGGGTGGAGCTAAAGAGAATATCCCGGATTTTTGAGAAGATTCACTATAGTAGCCTTAAAACTAAAAAACAACCAATTTAAAAAAGGACTAAAAGTGTTAAAGAAGAGAAAAATAGAGATTTTAACTTGATTACTAATGATTATCATATGTTGTGTCTAATGCCCGATTGACATCAAATATTCACTTTGTCTGGTTTTGGCATGATGTCTATTCGTAATAAAGTCTTTGCCTTAAGTTGCTTTTGGAATTCCGAATTAACAGAACATCATAGCCTCGAGCATCAAGATGACAGTTTAATATACGAAAATACAAGATGCATGGGTTCATAAAAACACTTTGAATTTATATAATATAATTATTTCCAAGATATGATATTTTAAAAAACATTACATAAAAGCAACTAAGAGCATACTAGTTTGAGGAGCCTACCAGCAACATAGTGGGTAGGGTGCTGGACAATAATATGAATATGCTCCTCCTCAAGCTCTTCGAGCTAGATCCTTTCTGGGTTTCCCATTCTATTACAGAGATGTCAAGCATATGATAAGAAGTAATATTGTATACATGTTGTCAAGTTTTGTCCTATTTTTGAAATCAGGATCAAAAAGTGGCATTTATCAGCCTAATGATTTCATAATATATTTACAATAGCCAAACATGTCAATGAGAAACTATTTCTGTTCTCTCTACAATTATATTGTTTTGACAATTTATTTAACTGTCTTGACTTTTTGGTCATCAGCCATTTCGCCGTCACTAGCTTTAATGTAATATGTATAGAAGTGAAATTAAAAAGCTCTGGTCAGCATTATTCCTTCAGATGTTATATATATTTGGCAAATTATAGCTCTGTAACTTTGTGAAATGATACTTAATATACAATATTATAGAGCTCAAATATGTGATTGCTAACAGATTGCAGAGGGATTAACTATTGAAAAGACATTTTGCAAAGTAAAATTTCAAGATATAATGAACTGATCAGATATCATTGGCAGATGGTATTTTTAAGCTAAAAATTCATAGATTGTATTCTATACAATTAAAAAATATTGCAAATTTTTAGTTAGCTTCAAAATACCATCTGTGTAACTTGCTGGGTAATATTTTGATAGTGATCCAGTTGGGCATAAGTGATGTTCCAGAGAAAGGTGCCTCCACCCTCTCTATACCCCTCAGGAACTTTACTGAAGCTGCTCCTACTATCTGCTTTGATATTAGCCCCTATATTATCTTCACCATTACAGTCAGCCCTCAAAAACATAAGGTGACAACAAACTCCAAGATTAACTTCTTGAGTAATGAGGTCACTACCAGGCCTGTTACACTATCAGCTAGGTTCTCCAGCCCAGCCCTCTTATCAGCTATTACATCTCTTTTTTTTTCCAGATCCACTGTTACACTACTATCAGCAGTCATTTCACTGCCCCCAGCTATAGCACTTCCAGCACCTATACTCATTTCTCCAGACTGAGGGCCTCTCTCCCTCTCTATACTAGCCTTGTTCTTTTCCTCAGCAATATCAGCTCTAGCTTCAGCTGGCCATCCACTCCCCTTCACCTTATCTGCAAAGCTTAGGGGCTCAGATCTGCCCCCATTTCCACCAGACACCAGCCTTCTGTCAGTACTCTCTCCACCATTCACCCCTCCAAAAGCCCCCATCCCCAGGCCATAATCTCTCCCCATATACTGCCAGCTGAATGCCCCAGATCCACCTGACCCTGTATGCCTGTCAGAACTCTTGCTCAATAATATTCTACTAGTACCTTTTCTCTGAGTTGTATTGAAAAGTATTGCTTGAAGTTGGTGTAATATGAATTATATCAGAGAAAGGTGCCCTTCCATCCCTGGGTGAGGAGCTCATTTGTATTGGTATATTATAGATAGTTTGGTAATAAAGTAGAAGTCCTTACAACTATAAAAAAAAAAAAAAAAAAAAAAAAAGGAGAACAGAATGTCCACATGGACCTCTCCCATGAAATGTACAGGTGGGTAAAAAACACTCCGGTTAGACATACCAAATTTGCCTCAGACCCCTTTTCATTTCATGACAGTTAGGTCTAAGTCACTCATAATACCTTAGTTTTTTTTTTTTTTTTTTTTTTTTTTTTTATAGTTACTTAAACTCCATCCTTTATTAATACATACATCTATCCTCTAAATAATACACAGTACCCCACCCCTATCTAGTACATCACAACCCAAGCCGACCTATGTATATATTTAACCTGATCCAGAATTATACGTCACCCATCTTTAACCCGACCCAGAATTATACATCACCCATCTTTAACCCAACCCAGAATAATACATTACCTATCTTTAACTTGATCCAGAATAATATGTCACCTGTCTTTAACCTGACCCGGAATTATATGTCACCTATCTTTAATCTGAACTAGAAATGTATGTCATCTGTCTTTAACCCAACCCAGAATTATACATAACCCGTCTTTAACCCAACTCAAGAAATATATGTGACCCAACCTAAGAAATATACATGACCCAACCCGAGAAATATATGTGACCTGACCTGAGAAATATATGTAATTCAACCCGAGAAATATATATGACCCAACCCAAGAAATATATGTAACCCAACCCTGACCTGTATTTAACCTGACACAGATCTGTCTTTAATCTGCCTTTAAGCTACAAGGCACCAAAAAAAATATATTGCATATCTAAGATATATATTTAGAATAAACAAACAGAAACATAATTAGGAATCAGAAATCAAAATGAAATCAGAAATAAATAGGAAGTAAATCAAGAAAATAAAGAACTTACCAGTGTGAACAAATCTTACTCTTCATCACTATAAACCAACTGATCCTCCTCCTCTTCATCGCTATAAACCAACTGATCCTCCTCCTTCTCATATTCTGAAACATCTTCCTCTATATATTCTGAACTGCTTTTCTCTATATCCTCCTCCTCCATATCCTCCTCTGCACCGATCTCCTCCACACCAACCTCCATTTCATCCTCCATACTGACCTCCCCATATTCCTCCACGCCGACCTCTCCATGTTCCTCCATGCCAACCTCTCTGTGTTCCTCCACACTGACCTCCCTATATTCCTCTGCACCGACCTCCCCATGTTCCTCCATGCCGACCTCCCCATATTCCTCTGCACTGACCTCCCCATGTTCCTCTATGCTGACCTCCCTATGTTCCTCTATGCTGACCTCCTCTGCGCCAACCTCCCCATGTTCCTCTGCACTGACCTCCTCTGCACCAACCTCTCCCATGCCAACCTCCCCTGCACCGACCTCCCCCATGCTGACCTCCCCTGCGCCAACCTCTCCACTGACCTCTCCACCAGCACCAACTCCTCCACTGGCACCAACCTCTCCCACCTCTCCATCTTCTCCACCACCACCCCTCTCAACAAAATGCACAAGCCTGCCATCCATCAGTCACATATAAAGCATTTTGTCATTCTTCACCGGTACTTGTTCAAATATGGCCAGCAGTTTTTCATGTTTATCCATGATGACAATTCCATCTGGATAACCTCGCTTGTTCTACACTTTGGCATTTATCTTGAAGCTGGTGTGGTATGATGAATGTTCCATGATTTTTGCATGGTTTTCTATCACTCTTATAACTTCTTGCCTCAGTTGGTCATTATATACTTTCTTAATATATTTGTTGGCTACAGCGAAAGCATGCCTAATGTCCAATTTGTAAGGCCTTTTCTCCATAAGGTTTGGGGCATCTGGGAAATTGATTTGGCAATGCTTCCAGGTGGTGTTTGGGCAAACTTAATGGCAAAAATGGCAATTGTAGCAAGATTTGCACTCTGGCCCAGGCTTAGAAGCTGGAGGATATGTATATTTCGAATGTTATTAGGAAAAAAATTCGGACATTGATTTAAAAAGAAAAAAAAAAAAAAAAACTAACTTTTTTGAGCTGCATTATTGGGATCTGGTGGGGGACCTTGTGCTTGCAGACTGGCGGCAAGCTGGCGGTCAAGCTGGAGATCAGGGAGCTGAGGGTCAGTGAGCTGGGAGTCAGCAAGCTCAGCAACCTGGGTGTCGGCAAGCTCAGCAGGCTGGGTGTCGGCAAGCTCAGTAGGCTGGGTGTTGGCAAGCTCGGCAGGCTGGGTGTCAGCAAGCTCGGCAGGCTGGGTGTCAGCAAGCTGGGCATCTTTAGGGCACTGAGCTTTGGGATGGTGAGCTGAAGTGCGTTGAGCTTGGGGGGGGCCAAGTAAATACTTATTGGCCAGGTAGTCATATCCACATTTTCTCAACATAGCAGTAAATTAAGTGAGGCAAAGCAAAGGATGAGGCAAAGCAAAGGATGAGGCAAAGCGAAGGACGAGGCGAAAAGAATGAGAGGCAAAAGTAAGCTTTTGATATCTTAAATGTTCAAAAGCTATAACATCTTTCAGAAGCTCTTTTGGAATCTCTCCGAAATCTCTTTCAGAAGCTCTTTCTGAATCTCTTCAAAATCTCTTTTGGAATCTCTTCAAAATCTCTTTCGAAACCCATTTCTAAATTGCATGTTGTTTGCAATCTGAGAAATGAGGGTGAGAGAGGTGGAGGAATACATGAGAGTTGTGCAAGAGAAGTGGAATGTAAGAGGAGTGGAATGCAAGAGGAGTGGAATGCAGTGAGGAAAGCTCTGGATTGCAAGCATAAGTATAAGCATAAGCATAAGCACAAGCTTTGCTCCACTCAGCTAATAGCTGATATCATGTAATATTAGCTTATTATCAGCTTGTCAGACTGAGCAGAGCAAAGCTTATGCTTACACTTATGCTTGCAATCTGGAGCTTTCCTTACTGCATTCCACTCCTCTCTATGTGATTCAGTGGGTTCTGCATAAGCCCCGATAGAGCAAGGTTTGCAACAATGTTTGAGCAAGGTTTGTGGTGTGTTTGAGCGAGATTTGTAGTGAGGTTTGAGCAAGATTTGCAAGCGAGATTTGTATAAGCCAGGCTTTGCAAGCCTTGTGCTTGCAAGCTCAGCCAATAGCTGATATCACATGATATCAGCTTATATACACATCATATCAGCTTGTAACTGAGCTTATCCAGGCTTGCAAGTGCAAGGCTTGCAAAGCCTGCCTTATGCAAATCTCGCTTTAATCTTACATGCAAATCTTGCTTGCAAATCTCGCTTGCAAATCTTGCTCAAACCTCACTGCAAATCTTGCTCAAATACACCACAAACCTCACTCAAATGTCGTTGCAAACCTTCCTCAATACAGAACATGCTGAATCTCCAAAGTATGTTTGCTGTTTGTAGTTGCATGATGGGTACCAGTTCACCACCCATACATATTTATTCATCCATTCTCTGTCCACAATCGATCATTGGCTATTGCATGCCACCTCACTGCTCTCCCTCTTGCTGCCCCCCAGCTCACTGACTCCTGTTCCAGGCCCCACAGTTCCTGGCTTTTCCCACCACTTGCCACCTTCCCCCAACTCCCTGCCCCCTAGTTCACTGCCCCCCCAGCTCGTTTCCCAGTTTGCCACTCCCTAGCTCGCCACTTCCTAGCCACTTTCCAGCTCTCAGCCTCCCACTCAAGCTCCCAGTCCCCACCATCATCAAACATTCGAAATGTCTAAAGATCAAGAAGTACATTTAGGAGAAATCTCAGAACCATCAGATGATATATCAGAGGATATATCAGAGGATATATCAGATATCTCCACCAGTTCATTATCACCAATGAGTATGAGAATAAAAATAAAAACAAAACCTGGTGATAGCTGGGTATGGAATCATACCACAAAGGTAGTTTTATATATTGTGCTAATGGTTGAATTCATAGGGGTGATTGGTCTCATCAGTCATAAGAGTGGGTGGTCAGTTGTAAGTGGTTGAGGTTCTAATATAGTCTCATATCTCTCTATTCAAATAGAATTTACAAAGTAAGCTCATTAGTTGCAACCATTGCATGACTTGGAGCTATATATCAAAGGACAGCAATATCAACAATCTTAAACGACATCTCTGGAAGCATCACAATGCCATACTCTTACCTCTCCAGCATGCTGAGAATCCTTGCTGGTCTAAGAAAGATGATATTGTGAGTATGGATAAAATGGAATTCAGGAAGTACTTAGGAGGTTATTAGAAAAATAATTAATCAAATTTTATTATTACAAATAGGAATACACTAGTAAGACTTTAAGTGATGAAAATTTCCATCAATTAATTGCCAACTTCATTGTCACTGGATATCAGCCATTCTCCACTATCGAAAATACTGGCTTCAAGTATCTCCTTCACATATTACACTCTGATCTGGCCCTTCCATCAGCTGATATGATTTCATGAGTTATTCAAAAGGAATTTGAACTATTGCAAACTCAAGTGAAAGCAAGGCTAGCAGGGCTCAAGTCAAAGGTGTCACTTATACTTGATTGTTGGACATTGGACATTAACATCAAGGCCTTCCTTGGAATAATAGCCCATTGGATTGACAGTGATTGGAAGATGCATGACATTATCTTAGACTTTGTGAATATCAGCGAAATAACATACATGGGTGCCAATCTTGCAAAAAGTCTGGAGCTGGTAATAGATGATTTATTGCCTAGTGACAATCAAATCATTGCTGTTGTGTGTGACAATGCCAGTAACAATGATACTCTGTTTGAGAATCTCCATCATCCACTCACTCATGTACACTGTTTTGGGCATGTGTTGAATCTTGTTGTTCATGATGCTCTTGGTTCTCTTAGTGAGCCCATTGGAAAGCTACGGGAGTTGATAAAGAAGGTTAAAAATTCCATCTCTCTCTGGTAACATTCAGGTTCGATCCTACTTAGTTCACAACTTGCATCCGAGACAAACATCGTTGAATCGGACACACCTTTGTGTGATCAAGCTCTACATCCACTCCACGATTTGACACCATGGCTTATCTTTCGGAAATTGCAACAACCATCGCCTGTATGGGCGGGTTCCTGTTCGGTTATGACACTGGTGTCATATCCGGCGTGCTAGTCATGCCGACCTTCGCCTCCACCTTCGGTATCACCGCTGAAAAAGCTGCTGATGTCAAAGGCAACGTTGTGGCATTGTTGCAAGTTGGGTGTGCTGTTGGAGCGCTCCTCATTAACTTCATCGCGGACATTTTTGGCAGAAAGAAAGCCATTATGTTGAGCACATTCATCTTCATTGTCGGCGGTATTATGCAAGCTGTCTCGGCGCCATATCTCTCCCTTCTCATTGCCGGTCGTTTTATTGCAGGAGTTGGCGTTGGGGCCAATTCTATGCTTGTGCCCATGTATATCGCCGAAATTGCACCCAGGAAGTTGAGAGGTCGCTTGGGCACTCTCTGGCAATTTTTGATTGTATCTGGAATCATGGTCTCATACTGGGTTGACTACGCATGCTTAAGACGATTGAAACTTCGGATAAGCAGTGGCAGCTTGCACTTGGCCTCCAAATTGTCCCTGGCGTTATCTTGTTCTTTGGGATCATCCCCATGCCTGAAAGTATTCGCTGGCTGGCTTCTAAGGGTCGTTTTGATGACGCGAGGAAAACCATGGCTGCCCTGCGCAATCTCCCTGAAGACGATCCTACCGTTGAACATGAGATGG
>RBNI01004101.1:0-14648 GCA_003990745.1 Jimgerdemannia flammicorona | reverse complement strand
AAAAAAAAAAAAAAAAAAAAAAAAAAAAAAAAAAAAAAAAAAAAAAAAAAAAAAAAAAAAGAAGATAGTAAAAAAACAAAATGAAGTATATAAATAAAGTCTGAAAAAATAGAAAGCAAAAAATATAAAAAGATAATATATATTCTAGATTAGAATTATATATTTTATTTATAAGAGTTTTAAAAAGAAGAATAGAGAGAAAAGAGGCTTATTAGAAAAGGTCAAAAAGATATACTTAAGTACAGAAGTATAGCTACAAAGATAGCCTCAGTATCAATTCTTTATATTAATTATATCTTTTACATCAGCCCTATATCTCACACTAATATATATATATATATCTATTATTATTATCAATAATCTCACATGTTTGTCCATATTATCTAGTATATTTATTCTTGTTATCTGATATATTTGTCTTATTCTTTGTGATATCAGTTATTATTAATATTATATAATTTTCAGTTCAAGTTTTATACTATTAAAAGTTATTCTATATAATTACATTATCAGAAAACCTTTAATCAGTATACTTAGTTTGATTGAATTTGGATGAATATTCATATAGAAATTGAGATTTTTGTCACAGATCTATGTTTATTCATCTCCATTATTTAGCATCTACTACTCACCACTATTGCTCACCACTGCTCACTATTTCTGTAGACCATTTCCATTAATATATCCTAGCAAAGTAATGTTCACTTTTGATATAATACTATAGACATAAATGTCTAATATATCAAATCAGACTTTTGCTCATCCTACAATTTAGAAGATAGGCAGTAAACTATTTAGATAAATGTTCAGGATTTAGATAATTATATCAGATAGAGTTTTATTTTGAAATATAAGGTGAGATAAAAGTGAGTATTCTGCTACACTAGTTACTAAATTGCTAAAGCTACTAATTTAAAGATCTGGCCTCCAAGACTACAATTTAGTAACTAATATATATAGTTATAGATATTATGATAATAATTTCAGTCTTAAATCTATACCAAATTGAAGTCATTAGATAGTTAATCTGAAATTTGATGTTCAAAATGACAGGTGGTCTTAAGTTGTGAGAGCAGGTAGCCTTAAATTAACAGCCTTAAATTAAGAGGCTGTCTGGTCTCTTGATTTAAGATTGCTCTCAATTTAAGGCCATCTGCACTTGACTTAGAGTCTCAATTTAAGCTCTTTAAAACCGTTTGGTATCTTGATTATTTTATTTTTATTTTATTTTATTAAGTATATTGAAATAGTTATAATAATAATCCCAATAAGGAGGGCAGGGTTTCAATTGTGTAATGTTTCTCTTTTATAAATAGCAAACTATGCCACAAATTTCTCTTCTATAGTTTTGACCTCTACCCAGTAAGTGACTCTTTATTTCAGAGATTTTGGAATACTATTCTCTTTAATTCCAAATATGTGGGAGATTTCAGTATGAAAAAGCACTTCAAACTCTTATTTTGGTTTCAGATTAACAGAAAGTATGCAGCTTCAACCTCTGCCTCTTGATTGGCCTCAGGTTGATAGAAATTCTATATATTTTCCTATTTTGTAGTTTCAACCTCTGTCCAGTGAGTGGTCCTTTATTTTGGAGATTTTGGAACCCTCTCTAATTCTAAGTATGTGAGAGATTTCAGCATGACAAAGCACTCCAAACTTTTATTTTAGTTTCAGATTAATAGAAAGTATGCAGATTTGATCTCTGTCTGTGCATTCTCCTAACTTATAGTTTTGACCTCTGCCCTTAATTCCAAAGTATATATCAGTAGATGGGAGATTTTGATATACCTCTCTTAATGTGTGGCTACATTCTACCATATATATGGGTAGGTCCATTATTGATCTAGGTAATAATCCCAAATATCCACTCTCATAGCTTCAACCTCTACCTTATTACTATGTCATCAAATCAAAATAGATGTAAGCACACAACCTCCAAGCCACTGAAATAACACATCACCCTCTGAACAAGCCACTGAAATCACTTGCGATCTCTAAACAAATCTGGAAATCACCTGTAAGATCACAAAGCTGAGTCAAACCGAAGTCACAGTGTACAAAGCTGAGTCAACACAAAGTCATAGAATACAAGATTCACACAAACAGAATCTTACCAATCAGAACCAAATGCATATATACTGGACACCAAGATACATTGAAATAAAGAACCAAAACAAACAACAACCACAACTTCCAAACACATATAAATATGACTACTGAGATCTACAACTGCATCCGTGCTGACATTTGGAATGCTATTGTCAACTAAGCCACACCTCCTCTATCCCTCATAAATATCCATAGTCTAGCACCCCTCTATTTTGTGGAAGCCCAATGGAATGCCCTGAACATACTCAATGAGGCCTACTGAATTGGACAAATCTCAAGCTACTACCAGATCAGCCGCCTCCTAGAAGACATAGTTGAACACCACTATGATACAGACATCACTCAGATGTCTCAACACCAGAAACTCATTGCTCACAAATATTGAGAACTCTTCTACGAGTATAGCACTGTTATTCCCCACCTCTGAGTTACTATCAGCAAAATAGTTGCTACTCTGTCCTATGGCCAAATTGATGATATGATATAAGAACTCAACCATAAGTATCTCGAGTATGTCCAGACTACTGACAGAATCTTTCCGCACCCCAAAGACCATATCCTGCAAATGCCCCAAGTTGGATATGCCATGAAAGATGTCTATGATATAATCCAATTTGATGAAGATGAAGTAGAAGACAATGATCTCTCTGATACTGACATAACCTCGAGCCAAGGATCTCTACCAACCCTGATCACACCGCCAACCTTGCTGATGAACTTATAATAGTTCATAACTATATACAAGACTTATTGGGACAATGACCACTGGCATAAATACCAACCCGTGTTCACCTCTGATTACTTCAACTACAATGAAGAGACCGGAGAACACAATCTGTACCTCCAGACAACCCTTGAGATTGAACCAACCACTCCACCACCCAAGTACAAGCATCATGAACCACAGCCGCCAGCTTACTACAACCCTGCGACTCATAGTGCTGTAACTTATAGAAGATATGCAGACAGCCATATGTCTCTTTCTCTGCTACCTTACTGGTCACAAGGTTTGGTAGGCAACCTTCCAAGTCCCCTTTCCCCTATTATTACCTCCTCTACCTCAGGTTGGTTTGCTGTGCCTGCATAGACATGGTGGGAGGAGGGCAATGGTGATGAGTTACCCCTTTATTGGTGTCAGATCAGTGTCTTCTCCACTTTTTCGCAGTTTCTGGTGTCTTTGGCTGCATCTGGAGTGCATCCGTTTTGGTGCAGCACTTTCTTCCTTTTGCCATCACCAACAAGGTACTGTCTTGGTGTGTCTTAGACTATGTAGGAAGTCAGCCAACCTTGGGTGTCAAGTGCTCAGTGTAGGTTACCTGCAGGTCCTCGGTGCCTGTAGTGGGGCCCTCTGGCTTTGGCGAGCTTCCCGGCAAGCATGGTTCTGGCATAGGTAACTGTTTTTTCAGGTGATGTCAAGATGGGAGGGGAGATGGCTGTCACAGATAGGAGGAAGGGTGATTATGGTGAACCAGTGGGGTACTAGGCTGGGGGTGGTCATCAGGGCTGGGGTGGATAATATTTTGGTGGGGCCTTTTGATTGGCTGGTGAGGGGTGGGGTGGTGTAGGGGCCAGCATTCTGGCTATACCCAACTGGAACTGAGAGCTGATGCGGTAATGCGATCAAGGCCCGCAGGCTTGGGGAGTAGGACCTTCCTCATTTGGCAGTACCTGACTGGAACTGGGAGCTGATATGGTAATGTGATCGAGGCCCACAGGCTCAGAGAGTGGGAGTGGGGTCTTTTCAGGCCCTAGCCTATGTATAAGTCCTTTGGGGAAGGTGCTGCATATAAGTCCTTTACTCACTCGCTTTGAATCCACTTTGCTCTCTGTTGGTTGGTTGGGGGGTTTTTTCTTTGCCTCGAGCTTTCTTTTGGGGTTTGGGGGACTATTCTTTATTCAGTTCCAGTACTGCTAGATCTGACGCATAGGTGTGCTCTCGCATATAAATGATGATCCAGCCCTGGTGAGCAGACAAGTCTAGTCTATGTTGTGGGGGTCGACATAGCCAGTGTTTGACAGGTATAGCTAGAGCAATAGGACTGCTGGACAATTTAGTAGCCTAGGTTAATGGGGGGATATTGTTTGGTGAGTGGTGGGGGAGGGTTTTGGCCTATATAGTCTAGGTTCCCTTCCAATAAAAATCTGTGGGACTATGAGTCCATTAAAAAAAAAAAAAAAAAAAAGATATGTAGACAGCGAATCCAATGAAAGCAAAGATGATGCACCCCTCCTTCACCCATCAACACCTTATCCAGCATACAAGACAGATGATGCTATCCTGTGGGATGGTGATGAAGTTTCAATATATTATTACCTCAGTGAATAAGGAGAAGTAATCTGTGAACTACTCTTCCTAGATGACTATTTCATCAGAGATGATGTCATTGATAGTGATGTCATCGAAGACTACCCAGACAGTGTCTAAACCTATAAATAGCTTAGCAGTCATAGTATAGTTAGATTAGCCTTATATGATGTGACTGCATTCTGACTCAGCAAGACACTAAGTGCTACATCTATATCTAGTATAGTCCAGATAGCCCCTCACTAGTACATATAAATATCCCCTCCCCCAGACCTCAGAATCTCAAACTCGAATATACAAGAACATTTCTGAGCACTTCCTCACAATATTCCTTTACACAACTACTCCTAGTATAGCAATATCATGAATAGCGAATAAATCTATTTAATAATCCACAAACTACTTTTAAGTAAATCTGCTCTCTGTTAGGTCCCACTTCTAACCCCATCACAAAATTTCCTAATTGAGTATTGTCTGCAGCGATATGCCAATTCAACTAAGCTGGTCTTAGTTTCTTGAACTTCCTGAAATACAGAAAATCCTGAACATCCAGAACTAGTTTGAAAAAGAACTTTGGTTGAGACGTCAACCCAATCTTGAAATTAATAAGCATAAAGGATGTACTCCATATGAAATTGATCTTGACCATAAGAAAATGGTCTTCCAGAATATTCAGAACTTCCAGAAAACCCTTTCAGAACTACATAATGATTACCCTAAAAAACAACCCTCTTACAACTTAGTAGTAGTGGTTTACAATTCAATTCTACTTCAAGATGCTTCCTCACCCTGCTACAAACCCTTCTGCAAATTCCTACAAGTTGGTATAAAGTCCAACCTCTGAACTGGAATTTATTCTGAACCATCTGACAATCTAGAGAGAATTGAACCTGATATACAAGGACAATTTGACCTCCACACCTGCAATAAGTGGGACAAACTTCATTTGAAGAAAGAAGTACTCTGATTAAATCAGCAAATAGATGAAACCCTATTCACTGAACTCCTTGCTCTACACCCAGCAAGTCAAGATGAAGAAGGTCTTATAGAAGTCTTCTTACTCTTCTCAATAAGAGTTTTGTCAGCTCTACAAATCTGAGCAACCTAGGACAACCAGCAGCAGTCTTTTTAGCCTTAGTTCCTCATAAAGCCCAAGCCTCTGTAGCCAAGTGGCTCAACTCTACTGACTTTCACCATACCAGGACCAAGACCACATTATACTACCAATTCCAGAACAGCAAGGCTCACCATATTCTAAAGGAAGAAGCAAGAGAAACTCTTCATCAACTACCTGACTCTGAACCAGAAGCAGGCTCTGCTATAGCCCTACCTGAACCCGAAACCAATACCAAATCAGAACTTGACTTTGAATTAAGTCCATCTGAAATCAGATATACAACTGATTCTGTCTACTTTGACACTGAGCAAACCCAACTACATGGGGACCAAACCAAAGAGGAGGAGGAGTATCTCAGTGAATTTGATCCCGGATATATCACTAAAGAAGATACACCTCCATTAGGATAGAATACACCTATACAGCAATAGACAGCTATCTATCGAGCCCTCACTCCAGACCTACAACTATTACTCTAGCAACTTATACAAACTCAAAGAACACCCTCACACTCTGCACCAGTATCTCAAGTAGTACTAGTAACACTACTATCAGCAGTCCAACTACCTTCAGTAAACAACATAGCAAACCAACAGATTCTAGACCTCACAGCCCAGATAGCCATAATGGCAGCAACCATTACTGCCTTAGCTGAACAGACCCAACCTACCAAAAATCTGAGTCTACCTACCTTCAATGGTACTACACAAGAAGTCCAAAGCTTTATTAGTGTAGTTGACACCAACTTTGAAGCCAACCAATGGACCAATGAGTGAGTTGCTGACTGCTTTCTGACAAACAATCAAGACCACACTCTGGAACAACTCTTTGCTATCACTACAGTCTATGTCCGCCAAGTTGTTATATTCTTCCAAGGACCCGCCGAAGTATGGTAGTGAACTCTTCCTGAAAAACCCCTCACATGGGACACCCAACCTGCAGTAGTTGCTCAAAATGCAGCAAATAATGCTCCAGGATATGGAGCTCACCCTGCAGCCCCTGGACTCAAATAACTCATGATTGCTCAATACCACAGTAAAACCATGATCACCAAATTCCAAGTAAAACTCTGTAACCTCAAATTTGATATATATGGCAAGGAAGAATTTGAAACCTTCTGTACAAAACTTGAGTCACTCCTGAACACTGTTGGCCTAGGATATATTGCCAATGATGTAGTACGAAATGGTACAAGAGCAGATCATTTATTTGATGCTCTGCCTGAATGGCTTACTAGAAAAATTCAAGAACAAGGCCACCCAGTTGGTTGTGACCACCAACAATAGTGCCTAGTAAGAATCAAGACCATGGTCAAATGAATTCTAACAGCTAGACCAATTCTGCCCTGAAAATAATTCAACAACAAGGAAAAGACTTGGACCAAGAAAGAAGAACCCAAGTATGAAGCATCCCAAGCTCCCTCTACATCCACCTCATGGACACTCAGAAATCACGAACCCACCCAGCTAAGTACCTTCAAGAAACTCACTAAAGGAGAAAGAAATGAACTTTGAAGAAGTGGAGTATGCTTCTATTGCCAAAAAACAGGACATATGGCCAGTGTCTGCCCTAATCAAAAACCCTGAACAGCAACATGAGCAACTGTTACTACTCTGCACCACCTCGATAACCTGACTACTAGAACACTGGACTTTGTTAAGTTAAGACAAACTACTAAGGCCCCAACCAAAGGAAGTCAAAAGGCAGCTAGATATGATCTGTATACAGCCGAAGAAGATACAGTCTCCAACTGAGAAGTCAAGCAAGTCTATATGGGAATCAGCATCCAAATCCCTGAAGGACATATTGAAAGAATATGCTGTCACAGCAGCCTAGCATTAAAAGGACTCTCAGTAGAAGGAGGAGTTATTGACAAAGATTATACAGGCGAAATCATTGTCCTTATCTGAAACTACAGTTGGACACCCTTCAAGATTCCCATTGATTTCTGCATTGTCCAGATTCTATTTGAAAAAATTGAGTCAACTCTGACAGTCAAGGAAGTTCCTGAACTACTGCCTACCATCCAAGAATCTAAAGGATTTGGCTCATCAAACAAGGCCCCAGTCCAATCTACTATGAGCAAAGAAGAACAATTCTATAAGAAGATCGAAGATGGATATGTACCAAGTGGCTGATGCCCTCATGGTATTGGAATGTACTCTTCCCAAATAATTGATGATTGCTTCTCTTGTATCAACAAACTGGCTCAAAGAAGAACCAATAGAAGGAAAGCTTCTACAACCGAAATTACTACTATTGGATCAGACAAACTGCTTATACTCCAAGCTTTTGTCAACTGAGCACCTGTCAAGATCATGATAGATAGTGGTACCTCAGACAACTTCATCAATGAAGAAACAGCCAATAGACTCAAGGTCTTCACCTCTCCAGTACAACAAACTCAAGCAGTTGTCACAGTTACATGTCATTAGCAAGGAAGTCTGCAATCTACCCTTCTGAATTGGTAACTACTGAGTACATATTACTCTTCAAATTGTACCACTTTCTGACAATGAGATCATTCTTGGAACCCCATGGTTGAAACAAGAGAACCCTATGATCAATTGGGTAAACTATTCCCTGACCATTAAGAAAGGACACCACAACTTCAAACTACAAGGTGAAAAAGATCCACTCAACTCTAGCAAACCTGCACCAAAGATTACTCATATCAACAAACTACAACTTAAGAAATTAGCCAAGAAATGCCCTCTCTTCACCATCTCTATCTGCTCATCCAAAGGAGAACCCAAGAACTCTGAAGAAAACTTTTCCAAAGTTGACAGCCATGTCAGACTACTATTCTAGAAATTCTGAGATATATTCCCAAAGAAGCTTCCAAAAGGCCTATCTCCCAAATGAGTAATAGACCATGCCATCAAGACCATTCCAGATGCCAAGCCAGCCTTCAAGTCAATCTACTACATATCACCAAGAGAAATCGATGCACTCAAGAAAGAAATCGACAAACTTCTAGAATAAGGATTTATCAGACCCAATGTATCACCCTATGGTGTACCAGTCCTCTTTGTTGTCAAGAAAGAAGAAGACTTATGAATGTGTATTGATTACTGCAACCTCAATGAACAGATCATCAAGAACTATTGCCCATTACTCAGAATCAATGAAATATTTGACAGGCTTACAAACCCACAATTCATGAGCTCTTTTGACCTGTGAAATAGTTACTGGCAAATTGCTATGAAAGAAGAAGACATCTACAAGACAGCCTTCCAAACTCACTATGGACATTTTGAATTTCTGGTTATGCTCTTTAGCTTAACTAATACTCTAGCAACCTTCCAGACACTGATGAATACCATTCTGTACCCATACCTAGACAAATTCATTATTGTCTATATTGATGACATCCTAGTCTTCAGCAAAACCCTGGAGGAACATCTCGAACACCTTGAACTAGTACTACTGAAACTCTGAGAAAACTGACTCTTTGCAAAACTCAGCAAGTGTGAATTCCTCCTGAAGGAAATTCAATTCCTTAGACACATTGTCACCCCAAATGGAATCAAAGTGGACTCTAGCAAAATCTCCACAATCAAGAATTGGCCCAGACCCAAGAAGCTGAAGGACCTACAGTTATTCCTGAGATTAGCAAACTATTACAGATGATTTGTTGCCAACTTCACCAAAATCGCTACTGCCCTTACTCAAATGACCAAGCATAACAAGAAAGGAGAACAGCTCTGGATCATGAAACAAGAGAAAGACTTCAACAATCTTGCAAATTGGGAACCTGAACAAGATACGACCTTCTAGGCACTAAAAGATGTCTTGATAACCACTCCAGTACTTCAAGTGGCAAATCCTGCCCTACCATATAAAGTTACTACTAATGCCTCTGATCTAGCCCTTGGAGCAGTGCTCATGCAAGAAGGACACCCTGTGGCCTATTATTCCCACAAGTTCAATGATGCTGAAATTAACTATGTAACCCATGAGAAAGAAATACTAGTCACAGTAGACACTCTGATCAAATGGCGACCATACCTAGAAGGAGTACACTTCACTGTATTGACTGATCACAAGTCATTAGTCAACATCAAGATACAGACTACTCTTTCTCAGAAGCAAGCCAGATGGATGAAAGTCCTCACTAACTTTGACTATGAAATCCAGTATCACCCTAGTAAGGAGAATATTGTTGCCAATGCAATCTCAAGATCACCCATTGAAGAAGTTATCCAAACTCTCACCTTGGTTACAAACTCCATCATGGAACAAATTATCACAGCATGTGCTGATGATAAGGAAGCTCAAGTGCTCTGGGAAATTCTGAATAGTGACAATGCTAACAAGCATACCCAGTACTATCAATACCAACTGAAGAATAATGCAATCTACTACAAGGATAGATTGTATGTTCTGAACAACCAAGACCTCTAAAGGACTATCCTATTCGAATGTCATGATGCCCCTATCACTGGACATTTAGAATTTGACAAATACTATAAAGTTATCTCCCAAAACTTCTATTGGCCCTATATGGCAGATTAGCTCAAGACCTACATCACTTCCTGTGATGCCTGCCAATGCAACAAGTCCTCAACACTAGCAAAACCTAGTTTACTATACCCTATTCCAGTACCATCTGCTAATTGGGAACAAATCTCTATGGACTTCATTGTACAACTACCCCAAACTAAGAATGGGAAAGATGTAATTATTGTCTTCATAGACTATCTCAGCAAACAAGCCCACTTTGTACCAACTACTACTACTGCAATAGCACCAGACATAGCTACATTCTTATTTGACAACATCTTCCACTATCATGGTCTTCCTAAGATTATTATTAGTGACTGAGACCCGAAATTTACCAGCCATTTTTGAAAAGCCCTCCATGCATATCTTGGAATGAAACTTGCACTATCCACAGCCTTTCACCCTGAAACTGATGACCAAACTGAAAGAATGAACCGAACTCTCAAACAAATGCTAAGGAACTATGTTTCTTACAGACAAGATGATTGACATGAACACCTCACTGCAGTTGAGTTTGCCTATAACAACAGCAAGCAAGCCTCCCTTGGAATGACTCCATTCTTCACCAATACTGGACAAAACCCAAACACCCCTCTGACACTTATGTATCTGAACCACTGATGAACTCTCCACAGTCAAAGCTGTTGAAGAATTCCTGCTCTGAATGCATAATCTAAGCCAGATTGCAATTGAGAACTTATCACAAGCTCAAGAACAACAGTTACAGTATGTTAACCAACACTACTAAGAAGAAACCTTCAATATTGGAGAAAATGTTCTACTAGATATCTGAGGATACCAAGTTGACAACCTCAAGCACAGACTATCTACAAAGCTGAACAGCAAGTTCATTGGACCATTTGAAGTCATTATACAAGTCTCTCTGACCTCCTACAAATTGGTGCTACCAGACACCATTAAGATTCATCCAGTCTTCAATGTCTAACATCTCAAGCGATATAATGACAACAATGATGAACTATTCCTGAACCAAACTATAGAAGCACCTGCACCTGTCATTATTAATGATCGGGAAGAATATGAAGTTGAACAAATCCTCAACAAATATGGATACAAGAACCACCCTGAGTATCTTGTCAAATGGAAAGGTTACCCAATTCATGATACAACATAGGAACCCAAGACTAATCTCCAGAATACCACTGACTTAGTTCAGGAGTATGATTCCTTGAACAACTGAAATCTGAACACTTCTGCACCTATCAGTTTATACTATATATTATACCTCCTGAATATTATAATTATCACAAACCGAATCAAGAACTCAGCAAGTCAAGAAAAAAGGATACCAACCCTCTAGAAAAATAGCAAAACTGAAAGCCAGTCTATTCTTTCTGTACCACTGATAGGAAACAAGACATAGACATTTAAGAAGATTCTTTAGAGGAAATTCTCCAGCAGTAAATGACGTCAGAATCACTTCTGATACATGGCATTGAATACATGACCCTTTAACATATGAATCCAATGCATTAGGCAACTGTACTATGAGCATGCCACTTTCTGAGAAAAATAGACTTCACCAGACTTTTGATCTCCTAAATGGTATAATAACACTAGAACAAAATTAGAAGCCCTCGATAAAGACATCGAAAGCTAAGAAGGGGAGAGTTGTAAGCACACAACCTCCAAGCTACTGAAATAACATGTCACCCTCTGAACAAGCCACTGAAATCACCTGTGACCTCTGAACAAATCTGGAAATCACCTGTAAGATTACAAAGCTGAGTCAAACCAAAGTTACAGTGCACAAAGCTGAGTCAACACAAAGTCATGGAATACAAGATTCATACAAACAGAATCTTACCAATCAGGACCAAATGCATATATACTGGACACCAAGATGCATTGAAACAAAGAACCAAAACAAACAACAACTACAACTTCCAAACATATACAAATATGACTACTGAGATCTATATACAACTGCATCTGCACTGACATTTGGAATGCCATTGTCAACCGAGCCACACCCCCTCTACCCCTCATGAATATCCATAGCCTAGCACCTCTCTATTTCATGAAAGCCTGATGGAATGCCCTGAACATGCTCAATGAGGCCCACTAAATTGGACAAATCTCAAGCTACTATCAGATCAGCCACCTCCTAGAAGATATGGTCAAACACTACCATGATACAGACATCACTCAGATGTCTCAACACCAGAAACTCATTGCTTGTAAATATCGAGAACTCTTCTATGAGTATAGCACTGTTATTCTCTGCCTCTGAGTTACTACTAGTGAAATGGTTGCTACTCTGTCCTATGGCCAAATCGACAACATGATACAAGAACTCAACTATAAGTATCTCAAGTATGTCCAGACTACTGACAGAACCTTCTCGCACCCTGAAGACCACATCCTGCAAATGCCCCAAGTTGGATATACCATAAAAGACATCTATAATATAATCTGATTTGATGAAGATGAAGCAGAAGACAACAATCCCTCTGATGCTGACATGACCTTGAGCTAAGGATCTCTACCAACCCTGATCACACTGCCAACCTTACTGATAAACTTACAATAGTTTATAACCACATACAAGACTTATTGGAATAATGACCACTGATATGAATACTAACCTGCATTCACCTCTAATTACTTCAACTACAATGAAGAGACTGGAGAACACAATCTGTACCTCCAGACAACCCTCGAGATTGAACCAACCACTCCACTACCCGAGTATAAGCATCATGAACTACAGCTGCCAGCTTACTACAACCCTGCAACTCATAGTACTATAACTTATAGAAGATATGCAGACAGTGAATCTGATGAAAGTAAAGACAATGTACCCCTCCTTCACCTACCAACACCTTATCTGGCATATGAGACAGATGATGCTATCCTGTGGGATGATGACAAAGTTCCAATGTATTATTACCTTAGTGAACAAGGAGAAGTAATCTGCGAACCACTCTTCCTAGATAACTACTTTATCAGAGATGATGTCATCAATGGTAATGTCATCAAAGACTATCCAGATAGCATCTAAACCTATAAATAGCTTAGCAGTCATAGTATAGTTAGATTAGCCTTGTACGATATAACTGCATTCCAACTCAGCAAGGTACTAAGTACTACATCCATATCTAGTATAGTCCAGATTGCCCCTCACTAGTATAAATACCCCCTCTCCCAGACCTCAGAATCTCAGACTTGAACACACAAGAACATTTCTGAGCACTTCCTCACAATATCCCTTCACACAACTATTCCTAGTATAGTAATATCATAAATAGTGAATAAACTTATTTAATAACCCACAAACTACTCTTAAGTAAATCTACTCCCCATTAGGTCCCACTCCTAACCCCATCACGAAATTTCCTAATTGGGTATTGTCTGCAGCAATACACCAATCAACTAAGCTAGTTTTAGTTTCTTAAACTTCCTGAAATATGGAAAATCCTGAACATCCAGAACTAGTCTGAAAAAGGACTTTGGTTGAGACATCAACTCAATCTTGAAATCAATAAGTATAGAGGACATACTCCATATGAAATTGATCTTGACCATAAGAAAACGGTCTTCTAGAATATCTAGAACTTCCAGAAAACCCTTCCAGAACTACATAATAGTTACCCTAAAAAGCAACCCTCTTATAATAGAGCTCAATTAAATCAATTGGATCATTTGGATCATTTGGAGGGTGTCAAAAATACAGTATAATATTTTCAGAAATTTCCAAAGTCAAAATCTCATAGTATTCATGGTATTGCTGAAAAATTTAAAATTGATGAAAAAGCTTTATATCGAGCTCTGAAAATCAGATTACCTAGTCATCTAGATCCTAAAGCTATTCTGACTACTGAAGAAGAAGAAGAACTTGTTGGATATTATCTTAATATGCAACAACTTGAATTTGGCTTGACAAAATCTTCAATCAATTATTCAGTCTTATAGATGGTTAAAACTAGACAATATTTATTTTCTATAACAAAAGAACTAGGTCAAGATTAGTGAAATAGATTTTTAACTGATCATTCAACTATATCTTTCAGGAAACCTCAACTATTGATATCAGCAAGAGCTCAAAAAGGCAATCCTTTTATTATTAATAATTATTTTGATGAACTTCAAAAAATTATCAATAAACATTCTCTTACTGCTGAGCAGATATGGAATATAGATAAAACTGCTTTTAGTCTTTCTGGAAGACTTCAATATATCTTAGCTCTAAAAGATACTCAATAGATATCCAAAATATTAGTAGCAAATACAATAGATTATATATCTGTTTATACAATAATTTCTACTACTAGTTCTACAGTATCACCATTGATCATTTATAAAGAAAAAAGAGGCCTTTGGACATCATCTCTCTCCGGTAACATTCAGGTTACACAACCCTTTGGCATCACTTTCGACACAGTTTCTGGAGAAGAGCTACTAGTATCATGGCGACCAACGAGCATCCGGAGGTGCGTACTGGGCAGGGTGGCCCTGGAGCATTTGATTGGCAGCAAGTGGGGAGAGGCCCCGGCTTGGGGGGAAGTATGAGGGGCCTGCTGGCGGGGGGCCGAGGTGGAAGAGGGGGCGGAACTGGAGGTCAAGGGACTGGCAGGGTGAGCTTCGCGG
>RBNI01004100.1:0-14648 GCA_003990745.1 Jimgerdemannia flammicorona | reverse complement strand
AAAAAAAAAAAAAAAAAAAAAAAGTACCCTACTGGTTCACCATAATTACCCTTCCTCTTATCTGTGATAGCCATCTCCCCTCTCATCCTGACAATACCCCAAAAATAGTCATCTATACTAGAACCATACTTACCAGAAAGCTCACCAAAGCCAGAGAGCCCTACCACAGGTACTGAGAACCTGCAGATAACCTACACTGGACACTTGATGCCCAAGGTTGGCTGACTTTCTATATAATCTGTAATGTACTAAGACAATACCTTATTGGTAATAGCAAAAGGAAAAAGGCACTGCATCAAAATAAGTATACCCCAGATGTAGCTAAAGGCACCAGAATCTATAAAAAAGTGAAGAAGATACTGATCTAATACTGATAAAGAGACAACTCATTACCATTACTCTCCTCTCACTATGCCTATGTAGGTATAGCAAACTAACCTAAGATAGAAAGAGTAATAATAGGGGAAAGGAGACTCAGAAGGTTGTCTACCAAACCTTGTGACTGATAAGGTAGTAAAGAAAGGAGTATGCCACAAGAACTAAAGGTTTGTTACTACTATATACTACTATTATATATATATAACTATCAATTTGAATAGTGATAAGATTTATAATATCTTGAGTATGAGGTTATAATGCTATTCTAATTAGATAATGAATTTAGTAAGTGATAGTGCTTCTTGGTAACTTAATATGTCAGCACTATCCATCTTTATTATACTTTGCTAATGAGTACTAAAAATCCATCACACAATAAACTCCTGTTCAAGTTACCTACTCAAACACCACTATCCTGATACTGAGTGGCTCTGTGTTCAAGAAGATTGAGATCTGGGTCATCTGATGATAAAACTAGATATTGGGATTGATGAATCATACACACTTGATATTCTGGCCTCTGGTGGAGTCAGAGTGATCTTAGCTAAGATATATATAGGGGCTCTACATGTCCTTGAGACCTTCTCATAGCTTGCCTCCAGTACTAGGCATAAGCTATAAGTCCATGCCAGCCACATTGAGGATTGGCCATTATATAGTTATTGTGGTATACTACTAAATACTAGTCATAACTTCTATCCCATATTAGCTTATAGTGAGGGATATTAATACTGAGTCTATCTGGCTACTGTGGTATATAAAAAACCCCAAGCAGTGTGATTTGCAACTGGATTAGAGAGGACTGTAACAGAGGCAGAGTGGGGGATTTGATTTTATTTTATTTTTTAAATTTATTTTATTTTATTTTATTTTTAAAAAAAAAAAGGAATGGGCAGATATGTATTATATTAATGGTATTTTTGGTTTATTGTAACAGATGTTGTATTGTATGGATATTGTTAAGGCTTGTGCGATTTTTCATAAAAGTGAATTCAGTAATATAGTTTCAATAATAAGTATCCAATTAATTTAGTATTATAGACAACTATTTTATTAAATCATTATAGTTCAACTAGTATTCCTTAACCTCATCTAGCAAACTTACAAAATTCATATAAGAAGAGAATTTAAAGAGAGAAATTATATAAAGAAAAAGATAAAATAAAAAAATTCTAAGAATTGACAATATATATATATATATTCTATTTATATTTACTTAATAATATTCATATTACTATTTTATCTATATTACTACAATATTATCTATATTATTTTGTAAACTTCAAAATCCTTTTATATAGCCAAATCAGTCTACCTCAGTAACAAGAATTGTATTTTTATAATAAAGAGAAAACCAACCCTCTTGTCCAACTTTGTTTCTTCAAAAGAAGAATAAAACATTGTACGGGAAGTCAGTGCGGCCACATTCCCCGCGAAAGTCACCTGCCCCTCGCAACTACATTGTGACAACCATCATTCGACATTTGTGCCTAATTCACAAACATAAATGAAGCGGTCCGTCGCCCAGAAAAGTCGGACGCTTTTATGTGTGGCAACCGCACTTGACGCGTCCAAATTTCTACGCTTTCGCGGCATTCCTACGTAGTTTAGTTAGCAAAGGAACAGAGAAAATGTATAAATATGAAAAAGAACGCGTGCAACCATAGCTAAGATCAAAACAACAGCTTCATTTTCAAACGCCCTGCGACGCTTAACGAATTCACTAGAAAATTGAGAGTACCCAAAAGTTTCTGGCGTTGGGCGTTAGCCTGTCTTAGGTGTGGTTTGTTTCACACTGAGGCGTTAGCCTGTCTTGGGCGTTGGTTTGTTTCAGGGCTAGAACGTCACAAACTAACGTTGCATTTCGCTCTACGCTCTATGAACGTATTTCGCTCTACGAACGCATTTTGAAGTCCCCTCCATTTCTCTCATCATTTAATATATAATTATCTAAATTATTTAACGGGTTCCCTCCCCGTATTCTATGACGATCGCGCTCTACCAACCATTGTCTCCACCCCTACCATCGAATCCTTGCGCATGATGCATGAATGTGTCAGTCACGGGCGTACCCATACACTGAAATGCATGAATGGCGCATGGGGAACCAATCACGCTCTACCAACCGTCATCCCCATATCTCCCCCCCCTCCCACCATTACCGTATTTATTCATTCCCTTCTCTTTTCATTTCTATCAACAATTCACTATCGTCGTCATCTAAAAGTTGAGTATAATGTCCGATATGGTTTGCACACAAGAAAGCTTACTTATTTCGAAAGACGAACTTCCCTTCGGGGGTACCTCGGCCTAAATGTCCGTAGATGATGCCTTGGCCTACAGCTTGTAGATACGGCGTAGGTTCGGATGCTGGAGTACCAGATCCCACCCAAGATAAGTCCAAGGAGAGTGCCATGGCGAGGACCGTTACTCCCGTGATAGGTGGGCACTATAAACATATAACGCTGGGTGGCACGGGAGATAGGTAGCAAGATATCAACGGTCCATGGCGGAAGTAGATTTTCTTTCCCAACATATTATGTGAGTAGGCTGGCACACAAACCCCACCCTAGTATCGCTGCATTTGTTTCCTGCTAACAGCCGGTCTGGGCAGCCCTAGCCCACTGATGAGGCCCTTTGGCTAGGGTCGAAACCGATGTTTTTGCCATTCGTAAATGAGCATAGTTTCCGTTGTCGCCAGACATACGTTTTGGAATTGACGCGTCACGCGTCTCAATATGTATATTGTAATGGTGACTCCAGAATGATGACATTAGCACAGGAGACAGCCTTTCCTTGCAAGCCACCAGATCAGAGCACAAGAAGATCATACAGCATATAAGATGAGCAATGATGACCAACTGTGAGTCATTGTGACCACAGTACAAGTATTCTGAAGAATATAAAAGAAGGATCAAGGAACTGCAGTAGTAGTAATTAATAAGAACTACCAATCTCAAAATAGCTTAAAGACTTATTATAAATAAAATATCTGCTACTTGTTAAACCTCAAGGTTAAGGAATCATCAAGGTATCTCAGTTGAAGAAAGGATGTTCCAAGACATCAGAAGAGCCATGGAGATCTGTACAAGAAGGACTCTCAGTATTAACCTGAGTACTGTAGACCCTTATCACTTTATTCTCTACTACCGTAAAATGGAAACAAGGATCACTATTGCTACTGAATGCCTCCAAATATGGCAGGAGTATGAAATAGGAAACCTCCTCTGCCGGGAGTTCCCATAGGCCAGCACTTAAGAGCTATAAGATACTACTCCTATAGATATATGCAAAATGAGGATAGCTAAGAAGATCCATCAGATCTTCAGATATGCACTATGGTTGATCTCCAACTTAGAGTATGTTAGAGTCTCAGACTTCAGAGACCTATCATCCCACTGTATCAATGCACTAGAAGTCAGGATGGCTACAGAAGCCCAATCCACTATCACCCTCAACAGTGAAGAAGTAGAAGACTTCTGGCATCCCATCCTTCAGGACAACCCAGACCAATTCCTATAAGGATTGATCTTAGTATTCTAAGGCCCAAGCATCTAGGTTAGATCTTCCCAAGACCCCACATTTGTTCCTTATTTTGTGGAAGAGAACCTCATAGACTGAAGAGCTCTAGATCTTATTCCCAATTTCCCCACTAAATGTAATGATGTCATCAGCAATGACATCATCTCATGTGACATTGAAGCATGCAAAAATGACAAATTTGCAGATCTCATCTCCTTCAGTAATTATGATGATAATGAAGCCCCCATGATCCTGAACATTCTGCTCTAAGTTCCTTATTATACTAGATAATGCTAGCACCAGTATTCTCATATAACACTGGATAATGCCAGTACTGGTATTCTGAGGTGATGCGAATTTGTTCCAGCACTAGTATTCTGATGTGATACTAAATTATATCAGTATCCTAAACCTGTACAACTATCAGTGCCGACTCTGGAACTTAGTAGTTTTAGTTATTAAAATTTATATTTAGCTTTATATCTTAGCAACCATTGAATTATATTTTGTATAAATACTCCTCTTATTTTCTCTGAAATAAAGTCAGTCTTCTCAGTGCAATATATATACTTCCTTGCAAGTAATCTAAGAGATAACAAGACAGTTAAAGATAAGAAGTTTGAGGACTATAAGACCTTGGGAAGATACTCTAATAAGAACTTACTTATAACAAACTTGAGTTAGTCTAAGAGATATACCTTGAAGAGAATCTGGCATATTTGAAGGACTCAGTGACTACTATATGACAACTTGGTGCCCATTGGCTGGTAATTCAAGATGAATCTCTCACTTTCAAGCTGAAAAATGAACAACCCCTATAACAACTACCCTGACTACAAGAGTCACTCTTGCAAGAATTTAAGACAAGATAGAAATATGCCTCCCCACATTCTATAGATATACTACTGAAGAGTCAATCCTGACCTTCATTGAAAACTTTGAACAATTCACCACCATATGAGCTCTTGGTATGGATGCTCAATTGGCCCTTCTATCAGTCAGCCTCAGAGGATCTGCCAGAGATAAGTTCAATGCAGCTATCATTGCTGATACTAGTGCAGTCAAACTTGCCAACATAAAGACCTTCCTCAGAACAACATATTATACTGAAGAGATCAAGCAAGCTCTCAAGGATCAACTCAATACTATCTGTCAGAGACTTAGTGAAGATCCCAACTCATTCTATACCTGAATCTACCACCAGATTGTCTTGGCTGGCTATGATGACTGCCTTAAGGAATAAATAGCAATTCAACCTTTCTCAAAGGAGTTTACCCTGAAATTGCTCTAGCAATCCAGTCTACCCCAGCTGCACTAACCCTTGATCAGAAAGTGGTCTTTGCACAGAGATATTGGACTGCCAGACATCCTGCTGAACACTTAATGGAGAAAATAACTGGCATCAAGATAGAGCCATCAAAGCCAACTAGTATCATACCCACCACAGTTGTAAACAGACAACCAACCCCACCTACCCCCAAGACAGCTAAAGCTGACCCAGTGAAGGAACTCGCCAAGCAGTTCACTGAGATGACTGTATACCTTGGTGATGTTGTTAGAGAAGTCTGAAGTACCAACAAGAGACCAGTACAGAGATTTGCAGCTGCTATAGAAGAATGCAATATTACATGCTTTAGATATAGAGAAGAAGGCCACTATGCAAAGAGTTACATGATCAAAACAAGATGCAAAGTCCAACTAAGCAATGCTAGCAGAACCAGAGAACAAACCAATGCAGTAATTATCGAGGAGATTGGTGATACTGATGATGAAGAATACTATGAAGAGCTTGAATTCTACCCTGCTACTGAAGATACCAGAACCTGGTCCAAGCCCTATGATAAGAAGAGCAACAGCAAGCCAGTTGGAAGACCAAAGAAGACCCCAGCTATCACTATTCAAAGCAAGACTCAACCTAAGGAGATTGATTAAGACATGGAGTTAGATGAAGCTGCCTGCCAAATTATTGAAGGCACTACTCCAGTCTCAGGAGAAAGCAAAAGCAAGAAGGAACAGAAGCTGCACAAGACCAAGATCCACCAGTATGACATCTACAAGGACCTTAAGGAATAGAAGGTCAATGCTACCTTTGGACAGCTAGCTGAAGTCTCTGCCTTCAGACAGCAGTTGAGAGTAGGACTTGCAACTACTACCAAGAATCAAGAGTACAAGATTGTAGAAGCTCACAATGCACAGGAAGAATCCAAGAACTCAGGTGAAGAATCCGAAGACCAGCACAAGATATCAGTCTATACCTCATGTTAGATCGAAGACTGTATCTTTGATGCCATCATTAATACTGGTGCTGGAGGATGCCTTATGAGCAAGAAGGCAATTGACCACTTAGGTTGGGACATTGAAGAGTCCACCAAGGTGGTCTATATCACAGCAGATGGTATATGAGCTACCCCCCTTGGCAAAATCCAAGAAGTCTCCATCAAGATAGGAGAAGCTATCATCCCAGTAGATGTGATTGTTACAAGCGCCACCAACTATAACATCCTCATTGGCAATCAATGGCTTCACAAGGCCAAGGCCATCATTGACCTCAATGCTCAGAAGATGCAGATTAACTACAGAGGGAGAAAGATATGAGTCTCTATCAATGTCCACAAAGGAGTCCTACCAGATATGAAGGAGAGAGATAAAGAGGACACAGAGGTCTTCATATACTTGGTGAACAAGAACAAGAACAAGAACAAGAACAAGAGCAAGACACCCAAGCTCACAGATGAGCAGTGGTATAACAAGATCATCGATGGGTATGCCCCTCAAGAAAGATGCCCTCATAGTACTAGGATGTACTGCTCCGAACATCTGAATGACTGCTGGTCCTATATCAGTGAAGTCAGAAAAATCTGCCAACAGAAACATGAGCAAGAAGCTGCTGAAGCAAAAAGGAAAGCTGAAGAAGATGACTAGCCCCCAGAGTTCAAGCTGACAGCGATGATGAGGAGGAACAAGAATCAGACATCACCCTCAAGGTTAAGAAGTTTCACCCCGAAGCTAAGATCCTAGAATATAAGACTGAAGGAGTCATAGGAATGGACCTTGCCAGCATTCAAGATGCTACCCTTGAACCACAGACTACTACCCTACTTGGTACTGGAATTGGAGTCAAGTTGCTAGAGAACTATGTCAGAATTATCAAGACCAAGAGCAGTCTGACCAAAAGTGAAATCTCAGTTGAAGGAGGAGTAATTGACTCTGATTACACTGGTGAGATTTTCCTCATAGTCAGAAATCACAACCACACCACTCCCTTCAAAGTCAAGAAGCATGATAGGATTGGCCAGATGCTGATCCATGAAATCAAGAAGCCCAAGATCATAGAAGCCATTGAACTCATCAAGACCAAGAGAGGAGAACAAGGCTTTGGATCCACTGGAAGAGAAGCCTATACCACCACCAAGATTACTGAACTTGAGCACAAGAAAGACAAGGAGCAGAACAAGCACATATATACCATTGGAGAAAACTTTCCTCTGGAGGAACAACTTCTCAAGATCCTGCACCAGAATGAAGGAGTACTTGCTACAGACTTCAGGAATATCTACAATCAAGAACCCAAGTACTACCATGAAGTTGACACTGGTGATACCAAGCCCATCTACCAGAAAGCCAGATCCATACCACCTACCTATAGAGAATGGCTGTGAGCAGAACTCAAGGAAATGGAAGAAGCCAAAATTATCAAGCAAGCTATCAGCCCCTGGGCCTCACCCATTGTCCTTGCCCCAAAGAAAGGAAGCAAGCCTGGAGAGTTTGTACCAAGACTCTGCATTGACTACAAGAAACTCAATGCCATTACCAAGAAGGATAGGCAACCCTTGTCAAATATTCAAGAAATCCTTACCACCCTTGAAAGTGAAGCCAAATACTACACTACCTTGGATCTATTCTCAGGCTTCCATCAGATTGGTCTCACTTAAGATGCCAGTGAGAAATCAGCCTTCATCACACCTGATGCCACCTATATCTATCTGCAAATACCATTTGGAATGTGCAATACCCCAGCAAGTTTCCAGCAAATGATGAACAGAGTCTTCAGTAATGAGATTGGAAAATGGCTTTTTGTCTATGTTGGTGATATGATCATCTTCAGCAATACTGCACAGGAACATGTCAATTATATATAGTTAGCCCTCAAGAAGCTCAAGGAACATGGCCTCTACATCAAGCCCAAGAAATACAAGTTTGCAGCTCAGGAAATTACCTATCTAGGACACCTCATCAACCAGACCAGAATCTACACAGACCCTATGAAGATTAAGACTGTTACAGCCTACCCCAGACTCAGAACAACCACAGAAGTCCATACCTTCCTTGAACTGGCCAGCTACTACAGAAGATTTATCAAAGGATACTCCAACATTGCAGCACCTATCTATGAGCTACTGAAGAAGGAGACCAAATTCGAATGGACCAAGGAGTACCAAGAAACCTTCAATGAACTCAAGACTAGGTTGACCCAAGCACCTATCCTCAGAAGACCAGACTGGAACCTAGAATTCATCTTGCAGACAGATGCAAGTGCTATAGGACTTGGAGCAGTCCTAGCTCAGAAGAAAGATGGACATGAATATGTCATCTCCTATACAAGTCGAGATACCCATAGAGCAGAACAGAACTATGAGTCATGCAAGCTTGAATACTTAGCAGTAGTTTGGGCAGTAGATAAGTTCCACTACTACCTAGCCGGGAAACACTTCACCATTCAAACAGACCATTCTGCTCTTGCCTGGCTATTTCACACTCTGAACCCCAAAGGAATATATGCCAGATAGATCTACAGGCTGTAAGAGTATGACTGTACTATCAAGCACCACTCAGGAAAGACCAACACCAATGCCGATGCACTCTCAAGGATACCCCGAAACACTCCCATCAAGACTACTCAACATGAATAAGAAGCTATACTATGGATTAATCAGCTATCTTGGGCAGTGGAAGATGTTCAACCACCTCGAACCCTGGATAATCACCATCATCAACCAGACTTGGAAACAGTTTGAACTAAACAACACTACACTCAGAAAGAGAGGAAAGCCAGTAATACCTGAATACAAGAAGTATCAAGTAATGAAGGAAGTATACAAGCAAGGACACTTAAGAGGAACCAACACATATGACAAGGTAAGAAGAACCATATGGTGGCTCAAGATGGAAGAAGACCTGCACCAATTTGTCAAAGAGTGTGACAAGTGCCAAAAATAAAAACAAGATCAGCAAGACCAGGTACCTAGGTCATCAAGAATTGAG
This sequence comes from Jimgerdemannia flammicorona, assembly GCA_003990745.1. Lineage (NCBI taxonomy): Eukaryota > Fungi > Mucoromycota > Endogonomycetes > Endogonales > Endogonaceae > Jimgerdemannia > Jimgerdemannia flammicorona. The sequence continues at coordinate 5,486 of RBNI01004100.1, read as the reverse complement.
CCTATCCCCTTCCACCATATTGCAATGGACATTATTGGACCACTACCAGTAATGCTATCAGGAAACTGCTATATTATAGTTATTGTAGACCTCTTTACCAAATGGATAGAGGCAGGAGTATTACAAGAAGCCAATGTCCTCTCTATAGCCAACTTCCTGTACTGAGAAATCATCTGCCACTACAAGACACCAAAGCAAATCACAACAGACTGCAGAACGGAATTTGTCAATGGATTCTATGAGATAATGTATCAGAAATACAAGATCCAGTATATCAAAACCACCATGTATCACCCTCAAGGAAATGGACAGACAGAGAGAACCAATAAGACTCTTAAGAACATCCTAGCAAAGATCTCAGAGATATATGAGAATTGGGATAACTATCTCCCAACTACCCTCTCTGTCCTATGAGATATATGATCACAGAGCACACACTTTACCCCAAGGGAGCTGCTCTTTGGAGAAGAAGATTCTGATGGAACCTTAGCCATAAATCTAGATCTAACTTAGAGATAAGTTGATGTAGAAATCTGGAGACTATACCAAATCAAGAAGAAGGCTGAAGATTACATCATCAAGTCACAAGTGCTGATAAGAAAGAATGCGGAAAAGAATCACAAGGCCCTAGAATCCATCCGAATTGGAGAAAAGATTCTACTGTATCAAAATATGGTAGAAGCCTCATGGTCACAAAAACTGGAGTCCAAATGGGAAGAACTCTTCTATGTGCAAGATATCAAGAGAACTACCTTCTGGCTTAGAAAAATCTCAGGGACCATATTGCCTACTACGGTACACAGAAACAGACTCAAGAAGTACCATGAACCTATACAAGAGAAGCAAAACATAATGACTGCCCATGAGGTTCTAGTCTATAAATCATAACAGCATGTCCCATGACCAGCAGGCTATCTATCTGGACCATTCTCTAAGGGATACAGCACTGGCAACTACTCATCCATGAGACTTTCGAAGTCAGAGGAGTTTGAACCATCAACTGATTGGTCAAGATCAGAATCAGGCCCTTGCTCTATATGAAGGGAGCGATCCTTCACCATTATACCAAAATACAAAGAGAAGATGCCAGCCTATAAATACCACTTTTCGACCCCTTGCCAGAGGTTATGGGATCAGCAAATTTTTCAGGACTGGACTAATGAATAAGGATGCTCAGGAAGATCCTTATTCAGAAGGAAGATGTAATAGTGACCCCAGAATAATGACATCAGCACAAGAGACAGCCTTTCCTTGCAAGCCACCAGATCAGAGCACAAGAAGATTATACAGCATATGAGATAAGCAATGATGACCAACTGTGAGTCATTGTGACCACAGTACAAGTATTCTGAAGAATATAAAAGAAGGATCAAGGAACTGCAATAGCAGTAACCAACAAGAACCACTAATCCCAAAATAGCTCAAAGATTTACCACAAATGAAATACCTGCTACCTGCTAAACCTCAAGGTCAAGGAATTACCAAGGTATCTCAGTTGAGGAAAGGATATTCCAAGACATCAGAAGAGCTATGGGGACCTATACAAGAAGGACTCCTAGTGTCAACCTGAGTACTGCAGACCCTTATTACTTTATTCTCTATCACCGTGAAATGGAAATAAGGATCACTATTGCTATCAAATGCCTCCAAATATAGCAGGAGTATGAAATAAAAAACCTCCTCTGCCAGGAGTTCTCACAGACCAGTACTCAAGAGCTACAAGATGCCACTCCCATGGATATATATGAAATGAGGATAGCTAAGAAGATCCATCAGATCTTCAGGCATGCACCATGGTCAATCCCCAACTTGGAGTATGTTAGAGTCTCAGACTTTAGAGACCTGTCATCCTACTGTATCAATGCACTAGAAGCCAGGGTGGCTACAGAAGCCCAATTCACTATTACCCTCAACAGCAAAGAAGTAGAAAACTTCTGGCATCCCATCCTTCAGGACAATCCAGACCAATTTCTGCAAGGATTGATCTCAGTATTTCAAGGCCCAAGCATCCAGATTAGACCTCTCCAAGACCCCACATTTGTTCCTTATTTTGTAGAAGAGAATCTCATAGACTGGAGAGCTCTAGATCTTGTTTCTGATTTCTCCGCTGAACGTGATGACATCATTGGCAATGACGTCATCCTGCATGACATCGAAGTATGCGAAAACAATGAATTCGCAGATCTCATCTCCTTCAGTGATGATGATGATGATGAAGTCCCCATGATCCTAAACATTCTGCTCTAAGTTCTTTGTTACACTAATGCCAGTACCGGTATTCTCATATAACACTGGATAATGCCAGCACTGGTATTCTGAGGTGATGCGAATTTGTTTTAGCACTGGTATTCTGATGTGACACTGAATTATACCAGCATCCTGAACCCATACAACCATCAGTGCTGACCCTGGAACTTAGTAGTTTTAGTTATTGGAATTTATATTTAGCTTTATATCTTAGCAACCATTGAATTATATTTTGTATAAATACTCCTCTTATTTCCTCTGAAATAAAGTCAGTCTTCTCAGTGCAATATACACACTTCCTTGCAAGCAATCTAAGAGATAACAAGACAGTTAAAGATAAGAAGTTTGAGGACTATAAGACCTTGGGAAGGCACTCCAATAAGAACTTGCTTATAACAAACTTGAGTTAGTCTAAGAGATACACCTTGAAGAGAATCTGGCATATTTGAAGGACTCAGTGACCACTACGTGACAATATATATAAATAGGATAGGCTGTCGAAATAATGAAGTCCAGATTTGAACTTTGGAATTCAGGTAAAGCGCGTCGACGCTTCACTTAAGAGTTTACTAGCGAATCCGACTTTTTCAGACACTCGACCGCTCATCACACTCGGTCCGAAGACATGACCGCGTCCGAAGAATACCATAGGATGAGATAAGATGGCCTCTAAGTATATATATACAAGAAATCGCGCATACCGCACATAAAAAACCGCCGCCATAGTACATAATATAGTTTTCCGACTCTCTACACCTCCTGTCACCACTGTCTCATCGATGCTACCAAATATTCTAACCATTATAAAATATCTGAAGTAAGCTCTTTAATTATTATAAAGGATTTAAAATATCTAAAGTAAGCTCTCAGCCACAAAGATATAATTTTTTTTTTTTTTTATAGTATAATATTTTCTTTATATGCATCACAAAATCCTAGTATTATAGAGTATTTGTGTCATACATTTAAATGGTTTGATGATTATTCAAACCCCAGAAAAATAATGTCTTTGTTTCCCACCAATATACCAGAAAAAGTATGTTCAACATATGGTGAACTCAGTAACTAAAAAACGATTGATTACATATAGATATTACAACCTTTTTTTGTTGAATTAATCTCATGTGTACGTATATGTCAAGCCCTGGGATCTATGATCCTCCCCAATTCACCCCAACCAACCCTTTATTCATACATGTGGCGAAATACGGGACCGCGTTACGGTTCACAATCTATAAGGTCTTTTCTTCCTTCCATCACATCCCATCCACCCTAAACTCCTGTCCATTGTACGCCAGTAATCAGACATACGCCTGCGGCGGAATACGGCCTTCGGCCTATAATAAAATGACAGAAAGGTAATATCATGAGTCAACAAACTAATATCTATCATCCCAAAAAGACAATAGATAACCAAACTCACCTTCAACAGCTGGAATGCCTCCATTCCCCGTGCCATGTCCCACTCATTTTGCGTGAGGCACTGAACGGCAAAAGGGTAGTTCAAACCGGTGTGACGTTGCAGCTCGAGCGCCTGGCCGTGTTGAACGTCGCTCTGCGTGCAAGAAATATAAGATTAGTCTTCCGGCTCCTCCTCAAAAGATATTATAACAAATCAAATCAACAAACCCCAAATTTCCATTTTAGACAACGTACCAGCCCTATCATCTTCTCCGGCACGATCTGGGGCGGCACGGTCATTTGGGGTATGGTCTGCGGTGGTGCGCCAATCGCAGGAATCATTGATGTTGCTTGGGAAGGTATTGCTGCTGCTGGGACGAGTGGCTCGGGTTTCCAGGCGTCGTAGCCGACATAGATGCGGACGCCGAGCTGGTCTGAGAGGATGACGTAGGGCCATCCGGAGGCTTGAGCTCTGAGGGTGGTGGCGGAGGGGTTAAGATTCGAAATAGAAACAGAAATACATTGTTGTGTTGGAATTCCGTGAACAAACCTTGACCCTGGCGCCGCAGGTGCCACGATGAACGTCCGGTCAAAGGATCGTGTAACCCGGTTTGGCCCTATTTACAGTTAAATGGAAAATAAAATAAAATAACATAATAAAAAAAGTGTGAAGGGGGGAGATAACCAATTAGCCCACCACCATCTCTGTACGGACATCCACTACCTCAATTCCGATAAACGTACCTTCCAGAAACTCGCCATGCATGGTCAAGAACAGCACGATGCCCGACCCTTCTGCCTGCCCCGCGACAGCGGCGGCCTCGAACCCGTTCATCTGCCACCCGTCTATGCAGAACCTCTCGGGCTTGTTTAGGTCGTGTGCAGTGAGCGGCAGCTGCGTGAGCACGCTGAGAATGGCTTGGTTACCGCGGTGGATAGTCTGGAAACGGCGGCCTGGTTTCCAAATTGGACCATATATAAAATCAGAAGTCATCCTCCACATATCGGCAAAAAAAAAAAAAAAAAAAAAAGGAACTCACCCAAATCCTTGATCCTAGAGAGATTCCTGCTGAACCCTATCCATCCTCCCCAATCAGACTTGGAATGGTCGAACCTCGGCGTCATATCCCTCGCGCGCTGGGGTACGAACGTATTGATTGCCAGCGAGAACGTGGCATTGGGGTCGTAGAGGTCGAGCAGCAAGGCACGGTTGTTGTCGAACGCAGAAAAAAACCTTTTTTCAGGGGAGATATATTCCGTCAGCGATCATTCCGCACGACCAACCAACAATATCCCCCAAACCCGGCATACAAACCTAGTAACAAAATCGATGGCGGCTGTCTTTGTGGACTCACTATCGAAAAAGTTGCCCTTGACCTGGGCAGGGAGCTGGATATCCTTACCGGAGAGGATAGCGGCCTCCGGTATGTCGAACTGAATGGTAGGTGCGACGACCACGCCATCGAGCACTTTGAGCGAGGGGAACTTGCGGGTGACCTCACTACAAATGCACGTAAGTCAGTCTTCCAGGAACTCACAATCAATTTCAAACCGAACCACACGACAATAAAACATCATACCTCCGATATGCGAGATCATCCCCGCTTTTATTGATCTCTTTATCCCTGATGGGGTTGCCTATTAGGACGAGCTCGCGTAGGTCCTTGAGCTTTCCAGGTCCCGTGATGGCCTCGAGGCCGGTGATGTGCATGATTTCATTGTCCTTGAGGGAGAGATTAAGAAGCTTGGGCTGGAATTGAGCGATAGTGGATATGGACCGGACGTCGCGCAGCTGGTTGCCGGCGAGAGAGATGGTGTGGACCTTTTTTTTTTTTTTT
>RBNI01004099.1:0-14652 GCA_003990745.1 Jimgerdemannia flammicorona | reverse complement strand
TATCATGAATAGCGAATAAACCTATTTAATAACCCACAAACCACTCTTAAGTAAATCCACTCCCTGTTAGGTCCTACTCCTAACCCCGTCACGAAATTTCCTAATTGGGTATTGTCTGCAGCGATACGCCAATTCAACTAAGCTGGTCTTAGTCTCTTGAACTTCCTGAAATACGGAAAATCCTGAATATCCAGAACTAGTCCATTGAAAGGACTTTGGTTGAGACATCAATCCGATCTTGAAATCAATAAGCGTAGAGGATGTACTCCATACGAAATTGATCTTGACCATAAGAAAATGGTCTTCCAGAATATCCAGAACTTCCAGAAAACCCTTCCAGAACTACGTAACGGTTACCCTAAAAAGCAACCCTCTTATACCCTCACTTCCACTCGATCCACCTCCACTCTACCTTGAGGAAGTGGGGGGAAGGTGGATTGGGTGGAATGGCTCCCCTTTGCCATTGATTACCAAAATTGTTTCCCTTTGCTGAATTCTTCAAATTCTCCTTTAAGTGCCCTTAAATCGATTAACAAAAGTGACCTTAAATAGTGTTCTTGAGTGGAAGTGGTGAAGGACCTCAATTTCACTCGACCCACTGGATCCACCTCTACCTTTCCCCACTTCCACTCAATCTACCTCCACTCCACCTTGAGGAAGTGGGGGGAGGTGGATTGGGTGGAAGTGTGGGAAGATAGATTGAGTGGAATGGCTCCCCTTTGCCATCAATTACCAAAATTGTTCCCCTTTGCCAAATTCCCCAAATTCTCCTTCAAGTGGCCTTAATCGATTACCAAAGTAGCCAAATTCCCCTTCAAGCCATGTACTTTAAGCTGTATACTTCAAGCCTCAATTAAAGCCACACTTCAAACTGCACTTCAAACTGTACTTCAAACTGCACTTCAAACTGCAGCCACACTTCAAACTGCACTTCAAACCACACTTCAAACCATACTTCAAACTGCACTTCAAACTACACTTCAAACCACACTTCAAACTCAGATAATTTAAGTGTGATATCTATATTTTATTTCTAACTCAGCTATAAGATTGTTTATCTGTCAATATTGTAAACAATATTTCTTTGATATCTTACACAACCAAGGTATGTAATATATTTTTTTTCTGAGATGGGAGATGAGACAGGCAATGAGAGATGAGATGGGTGATGGGAAGTGAGACAGATATGAGAGATGAGATGGGCAATGAGAAATAAGATGGATGATGGTTATGTCTATCTCATCGCCCATCTTGTCTCCTATAACCCATTGTGTTGTCACTCATTTTCTGTCTCATCTCCCATTGCTTATCTTGTCTCCCATTGTCTGTCTTCCATTGTCCATCTCATATCACCTTTTTAGATGATCTTACTAAATTATTAAATTCATATTTTTTTTTAGTTATAAAAAAATGCCAAGACTATCTAAATAAACTCAGTACCTACAAAGTTTACAAAAAAGTAAACTTGAAGAAGAGATTATAGGTAAATATTATTATATAAATATTATTGATTTTATAATATATTAATTATAATTATAATTATAATTATAATATAGATGATGATGATAAGAGAGAAGAAGAAGAGGAAGAGGATAAAGATAGTGAGGAAGAAGATAATAAAAGAGAATAAGAAGATGAGAATGATGATGATGAACATAAAGATATAGTTGAAGATGAAAATACAGATAAAGATAAAGATAGAGATAAAGATGATGATGATGATAAAGATAAAGAAAATAATGAAGATAAAGATAAAAAGGCTGATAATAGTTGGAAATCTCATATTATTGCACTTGATACTCATATTAAGAATTTAGAGAATCTATCTCTAAATTCTATTTCAAAATACATATATATATCACAATATATGGTATTTAGAAATAATAATAGGAGTGCTTCTCAAGCTAGTTATCTAATTGCAGAAAGTATCAACAAAGGCTTATACTATGCAAAGCATTTAAGAAGATGGACACAAAATTGGATTGACAACAGAATTCTTCCAATTTCTCAGCAAAGAAGACATGCTAAGAAGAAAAGTCTTCTTAAAGATAAAAACATTAAACTTGCAGTTAAAACTTATTTAGAAAATAATAAGTTTACTGCTACTCCAAAGTCTCTCAATGAATATTTAGAAAAAGAGATTCTTTCAACATCAGCAGAATCTATACAAATTCATGAAGATACAGTAAGAATATGGATGCTAAAGATGGGCTATACTTATAGTAGGCACAGAAAAGGACTTTATGTTGATGGTCATGAAAAAGATGATATTAAAGTATCCCATGAATAATTTTTAAAGCAGATGGCTGACTGGAAACCATTTATAGTTTAATATGATGAGGATTTTCAACCATTACAACATACTATTCCTCTTGGACAACAACATATTCTAGTAACACATGATGAGGCTACTTTCAATTCTAATGATGATCTAAACTATAGATGGAGACCTAAAGGACAATTTCCACTTTGAAAAAAAGTAGAAGTGCTAGTATAATGGTTAGTGACTTTCTTCTGGATACTGTTGGAAGGCTAGCTATATCTGAAGAATAATATAAAGATATGAAAGATCCAAAGCCTCCAAGAGAAGCTTATTGTCTATTTGAAATTGGAAAAGCTAAGAAAGATTATTGGACTAGAAATCATCTAATAGATCAGATATGTATATATATTTATGATAACAATTTCATTTAATAATATATTGATAAAAACTTATAATATAAATTAATATTATATAATTAGATTCAAAAAAATACTATTCCAATTTTCAATACTATTCATTTCAACTTTGTGGCAGTATTTGTATTTCATCATAGTTAAGGATATTCAATGTATACATCAGATGCTTTATTTGCTCACAAGATGAATCTTGGATCTGGTGGAAAACAGCCACTTATGAGAACTACAAAGTTTAACTATATTACTCTAGAAATGATATTTCCAAAGAAATATAAAATTGTTAAACTGTATGATAAAGCAAAGGACTTACAACAAATACTTGAAGAAAGAAATCTTTGGGGAAAAGATTTAAAAAGAAAATGCAAGGAAAAATACAAGAAAGAAGATTGTTGTACTGTACAAATTCTATCTCATCAAGAAAATTTTAAAGCACAGAAGCCACTTCTTTAAGAAGTTATTGAAAACTTAAGACATAAATGTATTTTTTATCCTAAGATCCATTGTAAACTTAATTATATTGAATATTTTTGGAGTCATGCAAAAAATTATTACAGGTATATAATATATATATTATTAAATTATAATTATAATTTAATAATAATATTAATTATTATATTTATTATTTATAATATTTAGAACTCATTGTAATTATACATGGACTGGATTGAAGCAAAATATTCCAAAAGCTTTAGTCTCTGTTGATCTTATTACAATTAGAAAATATGCATATTATTCATAAAAATATATAAATGCATATCAAAAAGGACTTGTATTAGCAGATGTAGAAAATGATGTTAAAAAATATCATTTACATCAACATGTCTCTCAGATTATTTTGCCAAGACAGAATTAGCTACCAGATATATTGCATAAATAACACTATCTTATCAAATATATTTAATAAATAGGGATTAAGTAGAAGTGGGGGAAGGTGAAAGTGGATTGAGTGGAAGTGGATTGAGTGGAAGTTGGAGAAGGTGGAGGTAGATTGAGTGGAAGTGGGTAATTGATTTAAGGCCACTTGAAGGAGAATTTGGCAAAGGTGGATATGATTTAAGACCACTTTTGGTAATCTATTTAAGGCCACTTAATGGGGAATTTGGCAAAGGTGAACATGATTTAAGGCTACTTTTGGTGATTGATTTAAGGCCACTTGAAGGGAAATTTGGAGAATTTGGCAAAGGGGAACAATTTTGGTAATCAAGGTAAAGGGGAGCCATTTCACCCAATCCACCTACTCCACCTCAAGGAAGTGGGGGGAGGTGGATCAGTGAGTTGAGTGGAAGTGAGAGAAGGTGGATTAGGTGAAATAGCTCCCCTTTGCCTTAATTACCAAAATTGTTCCCCTTTGCTGAATTTCCCAGATTCTCCTTCAAGTGGCCTTAAATTGATTACCAAAAGTGGCCTTAAATCATATTCTCAAGTGGAAGTGGGGAAGGACCTCAATTTCACTCAATCCACTTGATCCACCTCTACCTTCCCCCACTTTCACTCAATCTACCTCCACTCTACCTTGGGGTGGTGGATTGGCTGGAAGTGGGAGAAGGTGGATTGGGTGAAATGGCTCCCCTTTGCCTCAATTACCAAAATTATTCCTCTTTGACAAATTCTCCAAATTCCCCTTCAAGTGGCCTTAAATCGATTACCAAATATGGTCTTAAATCATGTTCACCTTTGCCAAATTTCCCTTTAAGTAGCCTTAAATCAATTACCCACTTCCACTCAATCTTCCTCCACCTTCTCCAACTTCCACTTGATCTATTTCCACTTGATCCACTTCCACTCAATCTACTTTCACCTTCTCCCACTTCCACTTGATCCCTATTTATTGAATATATTTGATAAGATAGTGTTATTTATGCAATATATCTGGCAGCTAATTCTGTCTTGGCTAAATAATCTGAGAGATACATCAATGTAAATGATATTTTTTAACATCATTTTCTGTATCTGCTAATACAAGTCCTTTTTGATATACATTCATATATTTTTGTGAATAATATGCATATTTTCTAATTGTAATAAAATCAACAGAGGCTAAAGCTTTTGGAATATTTTGCTTCAATCCAGTCAATGTATATTGTAATGAGTTCTAAATATTATAAATAATAAATATAATAAATAATATATATATTATATTCCTGCAATACTTTTTTGCACTACTCTAAAAATATTCAATATAATTAAGTTCACAATAGAACTTAGGATAAAAAATACATTTATGCTCTAAGTTTTCAATAACTTCTTGAAGAAGTGGCTTCTGTGCTTTAAAATCTTCTTGATAAAATAGAATTTATACAGCATAACAATCTTCTTTCTTGCATTTTTCCTTGCATTTTCTTTTTAAATCTTTTCTCCAAAGATTTCTTTCTTCAAGTATTTGTAGTAAGCTCTTTGCTTTACCATACAGTTTAACAATTTTATATTTCTTTAGAAATATCATTTCTAGAGTAATATTGTTAAACTTTGTAGTTCTCATAAGTGGCTGTTTTCCACCAGATCCAAGATTCATCTTGTGAGCAAATAAAGCATCTGATGTATACATTGAATGTCCTTAACTATGATCAAATGCAAATACTGCTACACAGTTGGAATGAATAGTATTGAAAATTGAAATAGTATTTTTTTGAATCTAATTATATAATATTAATTTATATTGTGAGTTTTTATTAATATATTATTAAATTAAATTATTATTATAAATATATATACATACTAGATCTATTAGATGATTTCCAGTCCAATAACCTTTCTTAGCTTTTCCAATTTCAAGTAGACAACAAGCTTCTCTTGGAGGCTTTGGATCTTTCATATTTTTATATTATTCTTCAGATATAGCTATCCTTCCAACAGTATCCAGAAGAAAGTCACTAACCATTATACTAGCACCTCTACTTTTTTTTCAAAGTGGAAATTGTCCTTTAGGTCCCCATCCATAGTTTAGATCATCATTAGAATTAAAAGTAGCCTCATCATGTATTACTAGAATATGTGTTGTCCAAGAGAAATAGTATGTTGTAATGGTTGAAAATCCTCATCATATTGAACCATAAATGGTTTCCAGTCAGCTATCTGCTTTAAAAATTGTTCACAGGATACTTTAACATCAACTTTTTCATAACCATAAATATAAAGTCCTTTTCTGTGCCTACTATAAGTATAGCCCATCTTTAGTATCCATCTTCTTGCTGTATCTTCATGAATTTGTATAGATTCTGCTGATGTTTAAAGAATCTCTTTTTCTAAATATTCATTGAGAGACTTTGGAGTAGCAGTGAACTTATTATTTTCTAAATAAGTTTTAACTGCAAGTTTAATGTTTTTATCTTTAAGAAGACTTTTCTTCATAACATGTCTTCCTTGCTGAGAAATAGGAAGAGTTCTGTTGTTAATCCAATTTTGTGTCCATCTTCTTAAAAGCTTTGCATAGTATAAGCCTTTATTGATACTTTCTACAATTAGATGACTAGCTTGAGAAGCACTCCTATTATTATTTCTAAATACCATATATTGGGATATATGTATGTATTTTGAAATAGAATTTAGAGACAGATTCTCTAAATTCTTAAAATGAGTACCAAGTGCAAAAATATGAGATTTCCAACTATTATCAGCTTTTTTATCTTTATCTTCATTATTTTCTTCATTATCATTATCATCATCATCTTCATCTCTATCTTCATCTTCATCTGTATTTTTATCTTCAACTATATCTTCATATTCATCTTCATTCTCATTATCTTCATCTTCATCATCATCATTCTCATCTTCTTCTTCTCTTTCATTATCTTCTTCCTCACTATCTTCATCCTCTTCCTCTTCTTCTTCTCTCTTATCATCATCATCTATATTATAATTATAATTATAATTATAATTAATATATTATAAAATCAATAATATTTATATAATAATATTTCTCTATAATCTCTTCTTCAAGTTTACATTTTTGTAAAATTTGTAAGTACTGAGTTTGTTTAGATAGTCTTGGCATTTTTTTATAACTAAAAAAAAATATGAATTTAATAATTTAGTAAAATCATCTAAAAAGGTGATATGAGATGGATAATGGAAGACAGACAATGGGAGACAAGACAAGCAATAGAAGATGAGACAGGAAATGGGTGACAATACAATGGGTGATAGGAGACAAGATAAGTGATGAGATAGACATAACCATTGTCCATTTTGTTTCTCATTGCCCATCTCATCTTCCACACCTATCTCACCTCTCATTGCCCATCTCATCTCCCATTGCCTGTCTCATCTCCTATCTCAGAAAAAAATATATATTACATACCTTGGTTGTGTAAGATATCAAAGAAAGATGTTGACAATATTGACAGATGAATGGTCTTATAGCTGAGTTAGAAATAAAATGTAGATGTCACACTTAAATTATCTGGGTTTGAAGTGTGGTTTGAAGTACAGTTTGAAGTGTAGTTTGAAGTGCAGTTTGAAGTATGGTTTGAAGTGTGGTTTGAAGTACAGCTGCAGTTTGAAGTGCAGTTTGAAGTATGGTTTGAAGTGCAGTTGAAGTGCAGCTTTAAGTGAGGCTTGAAGTGTACAGCTTAAAGTACATGACTTGAAGGGGAATTTGGCCACTTTTGGTAATCAATTTAAGGCCACTTGAAGGAGAATTTGGGGAATTCAGCAAAGGGGAGCCTTTTCACCCAATCCACCTTCCCCTACTTCCACCCAATCTACCTCCCCCCACTTCCTCAAGGTGGATCAAGTAGAAGTGGGGAAAGGTAGAGGTGGATAGAGTAGATCAAGTGGAATTGAGGTCCTTCCTCACTTCTACTCAAGAACATGATTTAAGTTCACTTTTGGTAATCAATTTAAGGCCACTTGAAGGAGAATTTGGGGAATTCAAAAAAGGGAAACAATTTTGGTAATCAATGGCAAAGGGGAGCCATTCCACCCAATCCACCTTCCCTCACTTCCACCCAATCCACCTCCCCCCACTTCCTCAAGGTGGAGTAGAGGTGGATTGAGTGGAAGTAGGAGAAGGTAGAGGTGGATCAAGTGGATCAAGTGAAATTGAGGTCCTTCTCCACTTCCACTTGAGAATACAATTTAAGGTCACTTTTGGTAATCAATTTAAGGCCACTTGAAGGAGAATTTGGGGAATTCAGCAAAGGGGAATAATTTTGGTAATTGATGGCAAAGGGGAGCTATTCCACCTGATCCACCTTCTCTCACTTCCACCCGATCTACCTCCCCCCACTTTCTCAAGATGGAGTGGAGGTGGATTGAGTTAAAGTGGGGGAAGGTAGAGGTGGATCAAGTGGGTTGAGTGGAATTGAGGTCCTTCCCCACTTCCACTTGAGAACACGATTTAAGATTACTTTTGGTAATCAATTTAAGGCTCTTGAAGGAGAATTTGGGGAATTCAGCAAAGGGGAACAATTTTGGTAATCGATGGTAAAGGGGAGCCATTCCACCCAATTCACCTTCCCCTACTTCCACTCAATCCACCTCCCCCCACTTCCTCAAGGTGGAGTGGAGGTGGATCGAGTAGAAGTGGGAGAAGATAGAGGTGGATTAAGTGGAATTGAGGTCCTTCCCCACTTCCACTCAAGAACATGATTTAAGGCTACTTTTGGTAATCAATTTAAGACCACTTGAAGGAGAATTTCGGAAATTTGGCAAAGGGGAACAATTTTGGTAATCAATGGCAAAGGGGAACAATTTTGGTAATCAATGGTAAAGAGGAGCCATTCCACCCGATCCATCTTTCCCCACTTCCACCTGATCCACCTCCCCCCACTTCCTCAAGGTGGAGTGGAGGTGGATCAAGTGGAAGTGGGGAAGATAGAGGTGGATTGAGTGGATTGAGTAGAATTGAGGTCCTTTCCCACTTCCACTCAAGAACATGATTTAAGGCTACTTTTGGTAATCAATTTAAGACCACTTGAAGGAGAATTTGGGGAATTCAGCAAAGGGGAACAATTTTGGTAATTAATGGCAAAGAGGAGCCATTCTACCTGATCTACCTTCCCCCACTTCCACCTGATCCACCTCCCCCCACTTCCTCAAGGTGGAGTGGAGGTGGATCAAGTAGAAGTAGCAGAAGGTAGAGGTGGATTGAGTGGATTGAGTAGAATTGTGGTCCTTCCCCACTTCCACTTGAGAATACAATTTAAGGCCACTTTAAGGGGAATTTGGATAATTTGGCAAAGGGGAACAATTTTGGTAATCGATGGTAAAGAGGAGCCAAAATTGTGTAAGTGCAGTTTTGAAAGTACAGTTTGAAGTGCAGTTTAAAGTGCAGTTTGAAAAGTGTGGTTTGAAGTGCAATTTGAAGTGCCCTTCAAGTGGCCTTAAATCGATTACCAAAAGTAGCCTTAAATCATATTCACCTTTGCCTTGAGTAGCCTTAAATCAATTACCAAAAGTGTATTTACCATTGCCAAATCAATTACCTTAAATCATGTTCTCAAGTGGAAGTGGGAAGGACCTCAATTCCACTCAATTCACTCAATCCACCTCTACCTTCTCCCACTTCTACTCAATCTACCTCCACTCCACCTTGAGAAAGTAGGGAGAGGTAGATTGGGTGGAAGTGGGAGAAGGTGGATCAGGTGGAATGGCTCCCCTTTGCCATCAATTACCAAAATTGTTTCCCTTTGCTGAATTTCCCAAATTCTCCTTCAAGTGGCCTTAAATCGATTACTAAAAGTGACCTTAAATTATGTTCTCAAGTGGAAGTAGGGAAGGATCTCAATTCCACTCAATCCACTCCATCCACCTCTACCTTCCCCCACTTCCACTCAATCCACTCGATCCACCTCTACCTTCCTCTACTTCCACTCGATCTACCTCCACTCACTCTTAAGAAAGTGGAGAGAGGTGGATCAGGTGGAAGTGGGGGAGGGTAGATTGTGTAGAATAGCTCCCCTTTACTGAATTCCCCAAATTCTCCTTCAAGTGGCATTAAATTGATTACCAAAAGTGGCCTTTAATCATGTTCCCAAGGTGGATCAATCCACCTCTACCTTCCCCTACTTCCACTCAATCCACCTCCACCTTTACCCTCTCCCACTTCTACCTGACCCACTTCCACCTGATCTACCTTCTCTCCACACTTCCTCGAGGTGGATCAAGTGGAAGTGGGGGAAGGTAGAGGTGGATCAATCTACCTTGGAAATACAATTTAAAGCTACTTTTGGTAATCAATTCAAGGCCACTTAAAGGGAAATTTGACAACTTTTGGTAATTGATTTATGACCACTTGAAGGGAAATTTGGCTAATTCACTGGCCACAGAACAATGCCAAAATTACCAAGTCACAAATTAATAATTGCATCTATGTAAACTTATGCTTAATTTTTGTCACTTCTTTTTACTACTCCTTTTTAATATATTTAATAAAATAAAAATAAAAACCAGAAATTAATAAAAAAATCTATTGAGTTTAATGAAATGAAGAGCTTTTTTATTATTATTATATAAAATATTTTAGTAAAGATTATTTTTTTACTTATTTAATATAGATCTTTACATTTTTTAAATCTCTTCTCCTTTATATTGATCATATTAAAAAAATATATTATTAGAAATTTAAATAGTAAATATTATCTACTTTCCTTAAATGAAGAGTTTTTTTTTTAAATAATATAATTATAAATGATTTACTAAAGTTAGTTATAATTTTGACCTTATTTAATATTTTATTGGCTTGAAATTGTGACCAGTAATTTATAATTTGGCTTTAATTTAAGGCTGAAATGGTGACTGATCTTAATATTTATTATAAAATAATAAAAAAACTATTTTTATTAAAATATTATATGTAATAATTAAAAAAGCTCGTCATTTTATTAAACTTGATAGAATATTCTATCAATTTCTGATTTTTTTTTTTTTTTTTTATTAAATAGATTAAAAAGGAGTAGTAAAAAGGTTGAGTATAAGTGCAGTGCACTATACCAGAGGAGGAGTGGGATGAGACTGTAAGTACAGGAGCAGATACCATAATGCTGAGTACAGAAAGGCCAGTATTGCCAGGAGGAAAGAAGGTGGGTAATCTGCTATTGATGAGCCAGATGATGAATAACCTTATAGCTGAATAGTTGGGAGAAGTGGATCTGAGAGTGATGAGTGAGGAGTATTGGGCATGGGTTCTGTATGATAATGGGGTAGTGAAGGCACTGAAGGCAGAGGTACTGGCAATTTTTCTGGAGAAGGAGAGATATGAGATTGATAAGGAGAGGGAGGCTGAACTTCTGGTTGAATTGAAGGCAAAGAGGACTAAAGAGGAGGAATTAGTGACTGAACATAACCTGGATGTTGCTCAGGAGGAGATGAATGTGGATTTGTAGAGGATGAGCAAGACCTTAATTCAAAACATTTCTCCCAATAAACAGTACAACTAAATTTTCTCTCTGAATGTAAATGGGTTACAGGGATCTGGGCAGCATAAGAATATTTTCATTGGCTTAAGAGATTGGAGGCTGATCTATTTCTGCTGCAGGATATATGGTGTGAGGATGAAGTAAATCAATTGGAGTGGACTAGAGAATAGAGAGGAGCTACAGCTTGGATTGGCAAAGTGGTGATTTTGGTGCAGAGTGATAAAGGGGATCTAGGTGGAATCAGGAGCTGGAGAGACTATTTGGTATGGGGAGAATGGTGTCAACCTGGGTGGAAGCCAGTGAGGGTTGGCTCTTACTACTGCCCTGTGGACAGGAGTGAGTGTATTATATAGATTACAGGTCTTTAGGAGGAGGGCACTCTATTGGAGAATGGGGTAGATGTTTTGGAAGGTGACTTCAATATGGTGTAGAATTTACAGTTGGACCAAACTGATGGAGAGAGGTGGGCTAGTGTGAGGAGTGGTGGCCTGGATGCATGGGAGGAGATGGAGAACCTTAGCTCCTTAGGAGATATTGGGCAGAATATATTGGAGAGACAAGAGGGTCTATATATACTGGGTGAATTGCCTGGGTACAAGAATTGACTGGGTCTTGACAGCTGAATGCTGTGGTATGGATGTTTGGAGGACTATAGAGGTGGAGTAGTGTCTATGGTCAGATCACTGGGGGCTGTTAGGGCAGGGGCAGTTTGGGGAAAGTGGAGATGGATCTGGACATTGGTGCCTTAACTCCTTACTGCTGAATGAGAAGGAGAGGCAGAGAAAGAAAAGAGTGAGGTGTGCTTCCAATCAGTTGGGTAGTTTGTAGATGGAATGGGCTGAGTTGTTAAACTCTGGAGAGGGGGATGATTGGAGGCTAGAGTGAGCTAAGTTAGAAGTAGAGAAGTTGCAACAGATGTTGAGAGAGGAGGAAGAGTCACATATGAAGAGAATGGTGGCTTGGCTGAGGTGGCAGGGGCTTGAGGAGGGTGAGAGGCCTATAAGGTACTTATCAAGGTTTCTCTGGGCAAGAAGGGTGTGGCAGTGGTGGGATGGAGTCCTGGATGCAGATGGGGAAATAGTATATGGTATATGTATAATAGATCTTGGGGCTGTTGAAGGAGTGGTAGAGGGGGCTGTGGAGTGAGGAGAAAGGGGGTGCTGATGCTGATACAATTGAAGACACTTTGGAGGGTTGAAAGCCACCACATGTAGAGAGCCTGGGGGATTTAATCCTACCAGTCTGAGAGGAGGAGATCCAGAGAGTCCTGGTAGTAACTAAGCTTAGAATGATACTAGAAGAGGATGGTTTATCTTGGGACTTTTGGAAGAAGATAGAGAGGATCCCAGGAGTATTAGGAGAGATGGTGGCCCTCTGTGACCTTGTTCTTCTGAAGGGTCAGTGGGTTGGAGGGCAAGACCTAGGGCTGGTGGCCCTGTTATATAAAGACAATAGGAGGAGGGAGGACTGGAAGAACTGGAGACTTTTTATACTTCTGGATATAGACAGAAAGATGATTACTAAGCTGATTGTAGTAAGATTACAGAAGGTTGCCCAATAGATGCTGGGTGAGGAGTAGTGGGGCTTTGTTGGAGGCAGGATTATCAGAGATAGGATGGCTTGGGTCTATGGCATCATTGAAAAGGCATGGGCTAGTAGATTGAATGAGAGATTAGTCTTTTTGGACCAGGAGAAGGCCTATGACCACATTCAGCAGGTATGGCTGGACAAGGTGCTAGACAGAATTGGAGTTCCCCCAATCTTTCAAGCTTCTATATTGAGTCTGTTGGAGGGGAGTAGGGTGGAACTGTTGTGTAATGGCCACCAAGGTCTGGCATTTCTCTTGGGGAGGGGAGTTCCTCAGAGGGATCCACTGTCTTCTATTCTATATACCCTTTCTTTAGAACCTTTAATGGATAGAATTCATCAGAAGGTGGTAGGGCTCTCTATCTATAGTGTGGTGTGGAAGGTGGGAACCTTTGCAGATGATATGGTGGTTGGACTTAGATTAGTGGTGGATGTTGAGATACTTAAGGAGACAGTGGAATGATATGAGGTACATTCTGGAGTGAAACTCAACTAGTATAAGTATGAGATAATGGTGTTAGGAAATGGACTAGTAGGAGGGAACATCATTGGAACAATAGTCTCTGCAGAAGAGACAGTGAGGTATCTGGGTATCTTCCTTTTGGTGTATGGTTCTGTCTTGCCACAGGTGTGGTGGGAGAGGAGGGTGGCTGCCAGGGGGGAGGCTCTTAGAGAGTGAGGAGGTCGCCACATCTCCCTAGCAGGCTGGGTATCAATTCTGAATACCTACTGGTTCCCCAAGCTATGGTATATTGCTTATCACTTAGACTTTCTGGCCTAGGTGGTGAAGAGACTGATGAAACTCGCTAGGGATTAGATTTGGGCTAGAAGGTAGTCCCAGATCAGTTGGGATACTCTTTCTAAGTCAGTAGTTCAAGGGGGGCTAGAATTGGTGGATTTTCCTAAGAGGCTGCACTATCTGAGAGCTTGGTGGTTAAAGCAGACTATTGAACTATGGGAGGGGGGATGGGTGCCACTGATGCAGTAGGTGTAGGAGATAAGATTCTCTCCAAGAGGGATGTTGAAAGACCTCCTATCTCTGGTGGGTCTGGGTGGAAGCCATTAGCTATGATATAAAGGCTTCTGGTGGGGGGTGGCAGATAGAGCACACTGCATAGGTTTGTACTGGTATAGCAATGAAGAAGAGATACTGTGGGGACCAGTAATGTGGAGATAGGACAGACTACTTTTGGGGAGTACTCTACTTCTGGAGTTTAATATTGGTGAAGGAGTAGAGTATCAGCAGAGACTTGGTCAGGATCTTTGGCCTAGCAGTTGGCAAGTAGTGAGGATTGGCAAGGAGTAGGACTGGGCAGGAGTCTGGTCATAGAGTGCTGAGGTAAAAAAGTGGCTTCCTCCTAAGTTTTGGGTAGTTTGGTGATAGATGCTATCAAGAAATATCACATTAAATTTCTATACTGGACATCTAGTGGATTATGGAATTCTAGAATTAGGAGAATTATAATGTCAGATAAGTTGGGGGATTTGTGCAGACACCAGAACATTGGCTGGAAGAGTGTGAGGTTTTAGAAGACTTTTGGATAGCAGTAGGAGACCAGCTAGGGGTGATGAGGAGACCAGATGGAAAGAGAGGTTGTTGGGAAGATCTGAGGAATAGGTTGGTAGGAGGTGTGGGCAATGAATGGCTCACTGTAGAGTGGGCTTTAGCTGTATGGGTAGGGCTGGCTAGACATTGGCTCTTTGTTTTTGAGGCAGGGCAATAGATGGGATTGCAGAAGAGATTGCTAAGATGAGAGGGATTGTTGGGAGATATATTGACAGAGTTGTGGGTTGGGTGGAGTCCTCAGGGTAGGCATTGGTGCTAACTAGTAGAAGAGATCTGTGAACAAAGTAGTGGGTGGGTGGAGATAGTTAATGGTCTAGTGGTCTTTAATTGAGTGGGTCTGGAGTAGAGGGGTCACTCTAGGGAGATTGGTTAGAGGTAGGCCCAGTGTGTTATATATGGGATAGATGGATATATTAATAAAGAAAGGAGTCCAAGAGACTATAAAAAAAAAAAAAAAAAAAA
>RBNI01004098.1:0-14657 GCA_003990745.1 Jimgerdemannia flammicorona | reverse complement strand
TTTTTATAGTCACTTGGACTTCCCTTTATTACCACTCAATCTATAGATAATATGACATATGTATCCACAACCCTCAGCCAATGCCCCTCAGAACCCCTTCCCCTCTCTCCATCACTCTCTGCTAAAGGACAACCCAACCACCCACTATCTAAACCCTCTCTTTACTCTTCTTACAGATACAATTTATTAGTTTCTGATGCCCCCCCCCACCTGGGCCCCACCCTCTCCATCAACCATTCAAAATGTCTAGTACTAACCATTCCCAACATGCTACCCTAGCCTCAATTGCAACTGGCTAGTCCTCCTCAAAGACATGAAGCCAATGACCAGTCATCCCTACTCAAATTGCCAGGGCCTATCTCAAGGTCAACTATTCATCCCCCACCCCACCTACTAACCTTTACCAAAGGTCCCCCCATCTCCCTCATTCCCCCCCCACCAGGGGCTGTAATCCCAGTCTGCTAAAAATACTATACCAAAACTTCCCCAAAACTTCACACTCCCCTAACCAATGTTCAGATGTCTGGACCACTCCCCCCTCCTGACTAATATCTATGCATTCCTCATACTCAAATGCACTGTCCACTACCAAGTGCCCTGACTGAAAGTTTAGCATCATATTCTGCCTGAGAAACCTCCACCATATCACCCAGAACTTGGGGGGAAGCTATTGTAATACTTGCTTGCTCTAAGGCCAAACACCATTCCAGTCTCACTCCTTGCCAATCCCCACTCTTTGCCATGCTTCAGGCTACATATCTCTCCCAAGCTCCTTCAAACATTCCATTCTATTACCAAGCTGAAAGTTCTCCACCAACATACCTTCTAGCAGAAGTCAGTTCCATCTCTACATCTGAGGTCCCCAGTCCTCCACCCCCTCATCACTCCTCCACCTAAGTCCAATTCTCTTTGTACTATCCACCACTCCCTACTAAAAACCTTTATAGTGCATCCTCCTGCTCCCATTAATGGCCACCATCACAAGCAGGTCCCCAGTTACTCTATGAGGAGAATACTAGACTTTGTATACCCTCTGCATAAGTGGCACTCACTCTTAGCCTCTCAACTCACTTGCTCTCTTTAGCCACCATGCTCACAGGCAGTATAGATGCTTGGTAAAATCCACTAAGCCCAGCCCACCTCTGTCAACAGGCAGAGTCAGAATCTTTCAGCCTATCTGACTTTACTGCCCAGTCCAAATCCAAGACCTTGCTATCTTCAGAAGTCACCTGACCACCCATGCTGAGAAGTCCAGATGATATCCTATATACCACAGCTTTGGCAGCCAATACACATTCAGCACTATCACTCTTCCTGCCAAGGATATATGCCAACCACCCCACCTCAAGAAAATGTTCCCCCATATTAGTAGCTGCTGTTTCCACTATGCATGAGGCAAAAGGGACCCATATACTGAAAAGTATATCCCTAAGTACCAGACCAGTTCCTCTATGAGAACTACTTTTCCAATCACATTGCCACCAACTATACTGCCACCAAGCACCAGGATCTCACATTTGTGCCTATTGAGTTATGCACTAGAGCCCCTCTTATACTATTCCACAGTCCTCTGTAATTTCTCTACATCCACTAATATATCCAGTCTAACTACTATATTATTTACAAAAGCCCCAATCTTCCAGTTAATCTCCAAAATGTCCAAACCCCCAATTTAATGCTGAATCCTATCCAAAAGGGGCTCCAAGGAATGGGTATATAGGATGAGTGACAAAGGATCTCCTTGTAGCATCCCATGGCCTAGCAGAAAAGTCAAACCTCTGTGTCTATTCACTACCAATACTGCTTGACTATCCTCCAATAGACTGATTAATGACCCCCTGAATCCTGGGGGAACTCACATATGTTTCAGCACTCCCTCTAGCCAGACCCTCCTCACTCTGTCATATACCTTCTCCTGATCTAGAAATACTAACCATCTATCAACCTCTGCTATCTGAGCCCCTTCAATTATCCCATAGACCTAGGCAGTTCCATCTCAGATCAACTGACCACTAACAAATCTCCTCTGCTCCACTCCTAGTATCTGCTAAGCAATTCTCTGTAGCCTAGTCACCAAGATCTTTATCACCACCTTGAGTCCATGTCAAGGAGTATGATCAGTTGCCAGTTCTTTCAATCTTCTCTTCTCTTCTTATTCTTATAGAGTAAGGAGACCAGCCCTAGGTGCTGGCCCCCAATCCAATTTTCAGATCAAAGTACCTCATCACTCATCACTGTCATCTCCTCTAATACCACCTCTACCTCTGCCATCTTCTTCCAAAAATCCATAAAGCTCATCCTCTCCTGGTACTATTCCCTTGCTTGTCAAAGCCAAGACCTCACATACTTTCTCCCTCTGCACAGGTGCTCCCAGTATCCCCAGGCTCAATGCTGGGTCTGGATACCAATTCTCCAACTACCATTCAATGTCTAGGGCATCCTCACCCCCTTCTTCATTACTCCATAAATTCTCCCAGTGAACTCTCAGCAATCCCAAAATCTTAGGAGTCTCTACCACCATCTCCCCATCCTCATCCAAAATACCATCCCACTACTATCTGGTTCTCCAAGCTTGGAGCAACCTCAATAGAAACCTAGTGGGTCTCTCTCCCTCCTCCAACCCCAACTACTACAACCTCACCACCATCCCTTTCAGCTGAACCTCCTCCTCCATTCATAGCACTTTCTTTAGCTCATCTATTTCTTTTTATATCTGCAGAATTCACCAATCAGCCACCCCCAAATCCTCCAGCAACCCTGCCCACCTTTCAAGAAGTACTGCCAATCTTTGTGTAGCCCATTATACTCACCACTGCTGCTGAGCACTTCTTTCTCTCCCTGCCTCCCTCTAGTACCTCTGAGCACTCAATTTCAACCTCTGCCAGTGATTCCCAATCTCCAATCCCTGCTCCCACTACCTATCAATCTTTTCAACAGCTTTCTCCTCCCAGTCTACCTACAAAGAACTCTCCTCTAATAAGGAAAAATTCAGTTGCTAATGTCCAGGCTCATCCCCACTTCCCCCAAATCTCCCACTCTCTATCAGACCCCTGTGATCTGACCATAGACACCAGACCACTTCCAGCATATCCTAGACATTCTCTCCCCAGTATACCCAGTTAATCCTGGAGCTCAGTCCTGCCACCCAGTGGATATAAATTTGGTGATCTATCCAAAACTATTATCCTAAGTCAACCAAGGAGCTCAACCTCTCAATCTCTATCCAATCATTCAACCTGCCACTACTATCTCTCATATCTCTTCCTCCATTAGTCCTGTCTTTTCCACTATTCCAAACTATGTTGAAATTACCCCCCAGACAATCAATCTCAGCCTCATCCATAACTCCAGCCTCTTACAAGCCTCTGATCTAATCTATGTATTCCCCCCTCTCAGCTGGGCAATAACATGACCCAAACATCAAGGGGTTCCACCCAGGCCTCTTTCATACTCCCCACACCAGCCTACTTCCCCAATGTCCAATATCCCCAATATCCCCTATCCCTTTATAAACCAGAATGCCCACCCACCCAGTCCACACTGCTGCCCCACCCTATTCTCTAGTCCAGTTCTGAATATTCTCATTGACCTTATACTGTACATTCTGTAGTAAGAATAGATCTGCATCCAGCCTCTTCAACTAGCCAAAGAAGTTCCTTCACCATGCTGCCATTCACATTCAAAGAAAAGATTCTAGTTATACTATTTATAATGAAAAATATTTGATATTGAGAGCTCAGTCTAGAATTCCATGCTTATCTCATCACTAGTAATATCTGCACACCTCTCTACCTCCACCTCATCCTCTGCTACAGCCTGAGTATCCAGTGCTTTCAAGATTTCCTAACACTCCACCCTGTCCACAATCTCTATTTCAGCCAACCCCTTCTTTGAATTCCACAAGTATACCACCCAGTTATTTACAATCTCTTGGAGGGCCTCCTCCCTCTGGTCATCAACTTGATATTCCTCTGACTCCAATAGCACTACCAGGATCTCATTCCCAATCTTCCTCAGTACCTCCTCCCCATCAATGCCAATCACTTAGGACTAGAAAATCCTCTCCCCCCAGCTCCTCAGCCACCACTCTCTCCAGAGTCTTCTACAGCCACTTCTCTTCATCCACTACCTCAGTAACACCCTGGGCAACTCCCTTAACCTCCACCACAGGGTCTACTAAGGCACTCCTCCTCTCTGACTCATTCCACTCCTCCAGTAGTTCCTCCTCACCCCCTGCCCTGCTCAGGACACCATACTGAAGGTGGACTTCCTCACCCATTTCGGCATCCTCCACCATGCCTCCTAGCCCCTCCTTACTTGATCTGCCCTGGGCTACATCCTAGGCCATCCTGTACTCCTTGGCCCAATTACTCACCATCAGTCCAGCACTCCTTTCTTCTGCACTACTGCCTGCTGCCCCGCCTCCCAACTTCTCCAACAGCTCCTTCTGAATTCACCTCCCCTACTTCTTTTCCCAGGTCACTCAATCCTTCCTGATCTTCTTTCCATCCACAATCTCTACTACTGTCTTGACTTCATACTTCTTCCAAGCCAATCATCTCCTCTCCACTACTTCTGCTAGATCCTCTAAAGTCTCTAGCAAGTTCTCCTCTTCCTCTGGCATCCCCTTTACCCTCAAAACCTTGTATTTAACTAATTCCCACTTAATAGTCACTAGCCAATTCCTTACCTTCCCTGTATTCTCTCTCTTAGCCAGCCTTACCCTGATATTGACATCTCCTATCTGGAGCTCAGTTCTCTCCCAGACTCTGAACCAGATGTCTACTATCTCTCCATAATCCTTGACCACCTCCACAATCAACTCTCTGGCCCTCTTCCATGATACAGTGGGAAGATCCAATACCATCAACTATACCACTTGGGGGTCCCAGTGTATGCACCTTGTCATAGGGACCACTACTCCACCCACCACTACCCCCTTCTCCACTGTCTCCAACAATGATGACTCTCCCTCAAATCCAATATCAACCCTCTCTTTTCCCTTCAAGAACTCACCAAAGTTGCCCCCTTTACCTCCTATACCACCAGCCCCAAGATCATTCTTGCAGTCACTACCAAGTCCTGGAAGCACAATGTGATGGTAAATTCTGACCTTGACTTCTTGAGTAACAGTGCTGACACTATATCAGTCATGCCATCTGCCAGGTCTCTGGGCCTCATGTCCACCCTCTGTCCTGATCAACCAGCAGCCATCACATCTGGATTTTTTTCCAGATCCCTAGTCATGGCTCTATCAGTAGTCACATCTCTAGCCTCTTCTCCCCCCCCCCCCTCTACTGCTTGACCCTCCCATGGAGGCCTCCTTCTGTCCCCCAACTGAAGCCATTGGCACCTTCCCCAGTCCTAACCAACTATCCAGACCAGATGCTATTCTCCCCATCTTGACCTTATCAGCAAAGGTCATCCTCCTCTCTCTTTATTGCCTCAATCTACCCCTCCCTCTACCACCAATACCACAACCAACTATAGAGGACTCTGGCATCTCCAAGCCATCTCCCCACCTCCTTCCAACATGCTACCAGTCAAAGGCACTGCTGCCCCCCTGACCAATACACTCACCAGTACATTTATTACTATCTATGTTGATAGTCTCCTTTCACCAAAAATATTATGAAAAGTATTGTCTGAGTCTTATATTATCTGAATGTTACCAGTGAAAGGTTAGGATAGTTATACCTTTATATCTGGGATCTCTAGTCCACCTCTCTCTCATTACCCTACTACTGGAGGCCAATTTGTTGAGCTTCATCAACCACTCTCTACCAGAATTCTCTAAAGCACATCTTCTGGCTCCTCTCTAGTGCCACTGGAGAGAGTAAGTCACCAGACATACTATGGGGGGCATCTACTCTTAGTGTCTCAACTCACTAGCTTACTTTAGCCACTATGTTCTCAAGTAGTATAAGTGCTTGGTAAAGTCTACCAGACCTAGCCCTTCCTAGTCTACCAGCAATATCAACACCTTTCAGCCTATCTGACTCTGCTACCCCACCCATATCTATGTTCTGATTATCTTCAACAATCTCTTGACTATCTATGCTAAGAAGTCTAAGTAATACTTCAGATACCATAACTTAGATAGTCAATATATATTCAACACCATCACTCTATCTGCTAAAGAGATATATTGACCACCCTACTCTAGAAGAGTATTTTCCCACTCAATTAACTACTGCTTCCACTATCTTTAAGACAATAAGGAATTATATACTGAGAAGTAGATCTTCAGATACTGAACTACCTCTTCTGCTGAGACAACTATTCCAATTACATCCTCTCTTACTATATATCCCTCCACCTAATACCAGAGTCTCACACTTATACTAGTTAAGCTTAGCACCTGAGCACCCCTCATACTATTCCACTGCTCTCTTCAGTACTGCCATATCTCTCTACAGAGCCCAGTTCTACTACCATATCTTTAGCAAAGGCCCCCAACATCCAGTTTACTTCTAGAATATTCAACCCTTCCACCCTGTATCTAATTCTATCTAACAAAGGCTCCAGAGAGAGGGCATAAAGAATCAGTGACAGTGAGTCCCCCTGTGGCACTTCTCTGCTCAGGGGGAATGACTCTCCCCTATATCTATTTACCAGAATAGCTGTCTGACTCCCCTTCAACAGACTGATTAAAGATTATCTAAACTCTAGAGAAACCCTCATTGCTTCAGCACTCTCTCCAGCCATACTTATTGAACTCTATCATAGGCCTTCTCTTGGCCCAGAAATACTAGCTGATTATCTACTCCTGTAGTATGTACTTCTTCAATGATACTATATATCCACACTATCTTATCTCTTATTAAATAACCTCCAATAAAGCCTCTATGCTCTGCTCCCCATATCTGCTAAGCTACTCCTTACAACCTAGCCACCAATATCTTCATAACCAACTTATAATCTATATCTAGAAGTATGATCAGCCTCTAGTTCTTCCATTTCTCCTATCTTCTCTTATTCTTAAATAACAGAGCTACAAGATAGCACTGCCCCCCAATCCAAGTCTCTGAGCTAACAACTTCATTATACATCTATATTATCTCCTCCAAAGCCAACTCTATACTCATCAATCTCTTCTAGGAATTCCAAAGCAAACTATTCTCTTCAGGAGCTATCCAAAAACTCATTGTTACTAATACTCTACAGATCTCCTCTCCTTGAACAGATACACCAAGTTCATCTAAGCCCTCTGCTGGATCTAGGTGCCAATTCTTCAGCTGCTGTTCAATGTCCAGTACATCCTCCCCACTCTCTTTCTTACTCCACAATCACCTCTACCAGAAACTCAACTAGCCCAAGATCTCTAGAGTTCTGAGCAATATCTCTTCTATCTCATCCAATACTCAATCCCACTACTACCTCAGCCTCCTTGCCCAAAGCAGCCTTAACAAGAACTTTATAAGCCTCTCTTCCTCTTCTAAGCTCTGCTACTCTAGCCAGACTACTATATCCTTCACCTATAGTTCTTCTTCCTACTACAGCAGCCCCTTCAGTTCCTCCACCTCCAGCCAGACCCACTGAACCCTCTAATCCCCCTCCTCTCTATCATTCAGCAAGTCAGCCCACTTCTCCAATAGCTTCTCCAATCTCTGGGAAGCATATCTTAAATGACTCCTCCTCTGAGCACTCTTCTCCCTCACTGTCTTCCTTCAGAACTATTGAGTATCTGATTTCAAACACCTCTAATGATCCTCAATCTTCAGCCTCTGTACCCTCCAGCCAATGATCCTGGAGCTAATGTCTGCCACACATACATCCCACAAAGAGGGCTCCTCTAGCAATGAAGTATCTAGGTGCAAATATCCAGACCTCTTCCCACTTCCCCTAAATCTTCCACAATCCAGCAGACCCTAGTTATCTGACTATAGACATCATACTATCTCTAAAGAACTCTAGACATCCACTCCCCAGCACTCAACAGTCAAGATTCAGTAAATTTTTAAACTCAGTCCTACTACTCAATAAGTATAGACCCTATAGTCTCCTAATCCAAGATATCTGGTATCCACCAATGAGCTCAGATTTTCTATCTCCTCCTAACCTTCTATACCTCCACTTCTTCTAGCCATCCCCCTCTCTCCATTGGTCCTATTCAACTATCTATCTTGTATCATATTAAAGTCTCCACCTAGACAGTCAATCTCCTCTACTATCATAGTACTTATATCTCATAGTTCTCTTATTTACTCCACATGCTTCCCCCTTTCTACTGGGCAATAATAAGATCCAAAAGTTAAGGAGCTCTAGCCCAATCCCTTCTATACTCCCCACACCACTCTGCTCCCCTAATGTCCAATTTCTCTAATGTCCCTCTTATCCTTCAGAACCAGAATATCTATCTGATTCTGCCATATAGCCATGCTCTCCATTCTCTTATCTAGTCTAGTATATTCAATTCTCCATCACATTCTATATCCTGCAGTAAGAACAGATCTGTATCCAGTCTCTTCAACTAGCTGAAAATATTCTGATATCTAACTGTACTCTATAATCTATTGATATTCAAAGAGAAGATTCTATTTGTATAATAATATTTAGAGAAAAATCACCCACTTTACAATTCTATGCTCACTATATTACTAGTAATATCTAGGTTCCTCTCTGCCTTAAGCTCATCTGTCTCTCCCTGCTGAGCATCTAGTACTTCTAAGATCTCCTAATAGTTCTTACTATTATAACAGTGACCCCAGAATGATGACATCAGCACAGGAGACAGTCTTTCCTTGCAAAGCCACCAGATCGGAGTACAAGAAGATCATACGGCATACAAGATGAGCAATGATGACCAACCGTGAGTCATTGTGACCACAGTATAAGCATCCTGAAGAATATAAAAGAAGGATCAAGGAACCGCAGTAGCAGTAACCAACAAGAACCACCAATCCCAAAATAGCTCAAAGACTTATCACAAACAAAATGCCTGCTGCCTGCCAAACCTCAAGGTCAAGGAACCACCAAGGTACCTCAGTTGAAGAAAGGATGTTCCAAGACATCAGAAGAGCCATGAGGACCCGCTCAAGAAGGACTCCTAGTGTCTACCTGGGCACTGCAGACCCTTATCACTTTATTCTCTACTGCTGTGAAATGGAAACAAGGATCACCATTGCTACTGAATGCCTCCAAATGTGGCAGGAGTATGAAATAGGAAACCTCCTCTGCCGGGAGTTCCCACAGGCCAGCACCCAAGAGCTACAAGATGCCACTCCCATGGATATACATGAAACAAGGACAGCTAAGAAGATTCATCAGATCTTCAGGCATGCACCATGGTCAATCCCCAACTTGGAGTATATTAGAGTCTCAGATTTCAGAGACCTGTCATCCTGCCATATCAATGCACTAGAAGCCAGGGTGGCTACAGAAGCCCAGTCCACTATCACCCTCAACAGCAAAGAAGTAGAAGACTTCTGACACCCTATTCTCCAAGACAACCCAGATCAATTCCTGCAAGGATTGATCTCAGTATTCTAAGGCCCAAGCATCCAGGTTAGATCTCCCAAGACCCCACATTTGTCCCCTATTTTGTGGAAGAGAACCTCATAGACTGGAGAGCTCCAGACCTTGTTCCTGATTTTCCTGCCACAGCCAAACGTGATGACGTCATCGCCGATGACGTCATCCCTTGCGACTTCAACATATATGAGACGCGTGACATATCCAAAGTACGCGAAACACATGACCTGCATGACGAATTTGTGGATCTCATCTCCTTCAGTGATGATGATGATGATGATGATGAAGCCCCCATAGTCCTGAACTTTCTGCTCTAAGTTCTTTATTACACCAGATAATGCCAGCACTGGTATTCTTATATAATACTGGATAATACCAGCACTGGTATTCTGAGGTGACGTGAAATTGTTCCAGCACTGGCATTTTGATGTGATACCAAATAATGCCAGCCCTGGAACTTGGTAGTTTTAGTTATTGGAATTTATATTTAGCTTTATATCTTAGCAACCATTGAATTATATTTTGTATAAATACCCCTCTTATTTCCTCTGAAATAAAGTCAGTCTTCTCAGTACAATACATACACTTCCTTGCAAGCAATCTAAGAGATAACAAGACAGTTAAGATAAGAAGTTTGAGGACTATAAGACCTTGGAAAGGCACTCCAATAAGAACTTGCTTATAACAACTTGAGTTAGTCTAAGAGATACACCTTGAAGAGAATCTGGCATATTTGAAGGACTCAGCGACCACTACATGACAAGATCTAATTTTCTCTAAGTAATATATAAAAAATAAACATAGCTACCTATCTAAGTATTATTAGCCAGATTGAAGTTCTATTCTCTGAGGAAGAAAAAGAACCTCTAGAATGGAGTAACTTAGATATAAAAGAAGATGACAATATAGGTGTTAATGCAGAAGATATTTATAGTTATCAGAATGATTACTAAAGGATAGTCTGAGATAGACTATCCTTTAGTAGAGATTAATGTAATGAGCAAATACTATAGTATAGCCAAATAACATATAAAGAATATATAATATAGTTACTCTATATAATTACTCACATATACTACAATCTGTATAAATAACTAGATATACTAAATTAGATATATTGATTTTATTCCAGCTGAAACACTCATTCTAACTAGAATGCTCATCTTAAGTAAAACATCTATTCTATAGAGAACACCCATTCTATATAGAAATAAGTAATTATATCTTCTCTAAATTAGTTTTACTATATATTCTATAATTATTCAGATAGTAACCAGATAGTAACTATACTTATATAAAATACTCTAGAGATTTGAGTGAATAAACCTTAGTCTGAAAAGTCAAAGAAAAGTAAAAGTCAATTATCTGATACATTTAGAAGGAAAACATCTGCTAATAAGCTACTGCTAAGAAGTTGTGAGTTTTATTTTTTTTTTTTCTACTCCAGTTCACTTTCTGATACAAAGAAGAAGTCTGTCAATTTTGATTTACTTATCAGATTAAGTCTAAAGAACCTAGAGAAGTCTGCTAGCCAGAAAAATCTCTTAATATATATATCAAAGTCAGTCTAATAGATATACCTTTGCAGTAAATTCATTTGTAGCAAATGAAGTAGTTATTTGACATAACTTTACTAAGTTAAGAGAGAAATCTACCATTTTGGTCTACTTATCAGATAAAGCCAGAAGAACTTGTTATATTTTGGTCTGCTTGTCAGATGAAGTCAGAAGAATTAGGAAATCTGCCATATTATACAGAATCTGTGCCATTTAAGAAGTCTGCTGAATTCACACCTAATTAGGGAATCACCAAAATTATCTGTAGTATGTGAATAAGAGAACTTGCACCTATTTTTGAGAGAGAAACCACTAAACATTTTGTTACTTTTTGCAAAGTAACTGGGGCTCAAGCCAATCTATATAGCTGCCCCAACCCTGTAATTTGCCCCCATTGAGCCAGGCACGTTACACTACATAGTGAACTCTGCCATCTCACCGCAGGCACCACCGGATCACACCCACCCTTCAATACACCTGTGCTAAATACATCCTCCTCTCCGCCTTTAAAGTGGAGCGTGGCTTTGCCACTACGTGCGATTTTCATTAATTGATAGAATAGCCGAGAAAACGTGGACTGCTGAGGGAACAGGGACAATCGAGGGAACATGGATTGACAATGGAACGTGGGCTGCCGATGTAAGAGTAAAATTTTCCCCTGCGGAATCCCGTTATTCTTTTGGTGTACTTTCTTGGTTCAATGTAGTTGAGCCTTATTCGCTTTCTTTTTTTCTCTCCGATTCATCTGTTGCTTTAGTTGCCACCATCAATCCCCTATGTCGAAGCCCACCTTCCTGGCAATTGTCGCGTTTCTCACAACCGTAGCCCATCTTGCTGCGGAGTTCACACCTGCCCCCCAGGATAGCCAATCTGCCGTGCTCATCTACGACACTATCTTCGTATGCGGTGGCGATAGACTAATCAATTCTCAATCTGTTACTGTGTCAAATTTATACTCTCTCAATGTCTCTCAACCCTGGACTTTCACAAACCCACCGTGAATAGACCTGACAGATACTACTGGCAGCTCTGCTGTTCCACTGAGCAGCGACTATGCGATGTGGCCTTTCGCAGATAACGAATCATTTTATGTCTGGGCGGTGGCAACCACCTTAATTGGTCATTGTTGCAAAGTGGGTTTCCCCAGCACAATGTCGTCACGGAGGCTTGGTCGCTTCCATCTACCATCGCCAATATGTCGCAGCAAAGGAGGCTGTTGTCAGCTTCATGTTCTTCATCCGGAGTTGCTTACACGTGAGGCGGTCAGGGCGATTCGCGTACAGGTAGCTTGAACTTTGTTCTAATTTCCAACACTATCTCGGGTTTAATGAGCATCATGAGTTAACTGCTTGTACTCTTGTTATGTAATGGACAGCATACTCTTCCGATTTAACTACTGTCCATACATTTGACGATATGATTACGTTTGATGCGAAAAAACTTGTATGGAACGTTCTCAACCTGGGCAAAAGCCTGTACCGAGATTAGAATACACAGTAGCGGTGCTCGGGTATATTTCGTTGCGTTTCGTTTTTTTTTACGACCTCTGTTTTTCTCATCTTCCTCATTGGAATGTTTTACTATATGGTATTGCTTTTGATATTTCGGTTTGCGATTTTGTTGTTCTAGCAACGGTCAGATGGAGGTTTGACTATGCAACAAATTATGAAATATTGTCAATAGGGATTATGCACAAATGGATGATATTATCATATTTGAGTAAGTTCTCTTTAAACTGTCACAGATTTCGAAGGTTGATCATCGTTCCAATTTTCTCCTGACTTCGGTGTCCAATAGCTCTACATGGAAACAGATAAATGCGACGGGCGCGAACGTTTTTTTCATACTGCTGTGTTAGGTAAGTAAAATTAATGCCATACACATTTAATCTAGCAGACATTGAAGGTTTAAAAACTGAGCAATGTTTCACTGAATAGGTACTGATGGCATCTCTATTTATATGCTGTGGTAAAAATGCCACTTCTTCATTCAACGATGTCACTGTGCTTGACACGCTGAACTGGTACTGGACAATGCCGGGAATCGTCGAAAATGCTTATGCTCCATCACCGAGAACGGCACTATCTTCGGTCATTGTCAATGGACAGATAATTGTCTTTTTTTTTTGATAAGCAGGAGGATTATTTTTCATATATTCTGACTCTTCAGTTGGTTTCGTAGAATATTTTAAGGAATTTTGTCTCAGTGCTTTCATTATATATCTCACATTCATTTTATGTTGATAACAGGCTCACTGAACATACCCTATAACCATGTCAGCATCTTAGATACCAGAACAAAGCCATTAAAGTGGATCGCTAGCTTTTCTCCATCCTCCCCTTCTCCCCCACCTCTACCGACATCCTGAACGGGTCTCCCGTCCTTATTATAATAATTGCTGTCTTAGGCGGCGTATTGGTCATCGCCAGCGCTACCCTCATCTCCATCTTCGTCCGAAAACGATGGCGGAAATACGCCTAGAACGAATCCCCACAAAGCCCCAATGCCGCGTCGCAATCTGGTCTCCTGCCGTACGCTAGCAACATGAACTAGATCCAAACGACACACCCGCACATTCTACTGCTCGTTCATCCCAAAGTTCAAGCGACGGATGCTGATATCCTGCTGCGCTGCAGCATGGTTACCATGGTCAGCCTAGCCAGACTGGGTATCACGAAATCCATGTATAACGCCTCTGCAGTATATACAGCACAGAAATTTCCATGCTCAGGATGGGTATATCAATCACCCAAATCAACAAATGGATCGGCGTAGCTCCTCCTCAAATATAGGTATGCTACCAATCCAGCCGCTGTAGCACGGTCACGTCAACAAGCCCGATCAACCAGGGTACGACAATTTGCGTGCTGGAGACTATCAGCCCGAGTTTGGTCATGAGTGAGCCAAGGAATATTATCGCGATACACCCAGCGATGAATTGCAGCCGCCGAACGAAACTGATACGAGGACTCTAAGAACATGGGGAAATCAGTAGTGATGAATGGTTGCTTCAGAATAGCTAATTCAAAACATGTACTCATTTCCAATAATAATTGGACCTGCGATATGGTGGTGATTTGATGGCTACGATGAGCGGTATGAGATGTGCAACGGGTAACGGGTGCTATGACACAGTTGGGATAAAATGATGAAAACATTGAATTATTATGCGCGATATACAACTTTATGCAAAGGTAACAAACCCAATGTGGCGATGAAACCTGGTGGGTAGCAGATACTCACCAGGGATGTGTCGATTTTGAAAGGATGACGTATCGTCGAAATCCTACGCCAACGCACCAATTATTGTTATTAGTTTCCAGTCCGACTACGTTGATATCCGACATCCGTGCCATTTCACCTGGGAACTGCGGTCGACCATAAAGTATTGCCGTACTACCATGCTACCGACGCCTCACATTTAAGTTTGCACCTCGTGTAAAATATGCACATTTGTCGATCCCTAGCGGGTTACACTGACGGGCGATCCAAAGAATTTCTTTCTTTTCAATTCATTTGCTTTAGTTGCCACCATCAATCCCCTATGTCGAAACCCACCTTCTTGCCAATTGTCGCGTTGCTCGCAACCGTAGCCCATCTTGCCGGGGGGTTCGCACCAGGGAGGGG
>RBNI01004097.1:0-14661 GCA_003990745.1 Jimgerdemannia flammicorona | reverse complement strand
CCCCCACGACCGCTACCCGACCTTCCCTCTCCCGGGCATCTTTGAGCCAACCCTCCCTGCCAGTACCGCCCGCCCGCTCCCAACCCTTTCTTTCAAACCCTCCGGCCATCTGTCCCCTCCCCCTTTCCCTTTCCCCCAACACCTCCCAACCCAACCGCCCCCATAACCAACCTACGTGACATGACGACCATTCTGTCCGATCGGCAGCGCGACGAGCTGTAAGTATCAGACGGGCTACGGTTCGCTCTCGGAACTCATCCTGGAAACCATTGTCGCGAGCAACGTCGCACAGGACGCGTGCTTGATTACGAGAGAAAAAACACAAAACAATTTGACATGTGGGACTTGTAACCAAGCCTCTTCATTCCCTATATACGTCGCTCTCTATGTCCTCATTTCGTACCTTTACCTCTTGCCAAGAAATTTACCGCGCACCATATCGAAATTCATACCGCATTAAATACGCATCAAATAACTAATACTTCTTTCCTTTGACCTATTCCATCTTCCACCCCCGAAAAATAGGCACAAAGCTATCCTCGACTACCTAAACGCTAGTGGTTTCAGTGACTCCTTCCTGGCTCTCAAGGGGGAGACGAAAAATGAGGATTTCGTCGCGGACCCCAAGCAGAAGTACTCGGGTCTCCTCGAGAAGAAGTGGACTTCTGTGATCCGGTTACAAAAGAAGGTGATTACATTGTCGAGTTTTCCAGCGCACCAGAGAGATAAATGAACGTACGAACGCTCGAAATCTCGAAGAATGCAAAACGACATAATCACCCGCGTATGTGTATACGATTTTGAACTATATCTCAACATCTTGACTACCCTCATCTTCTTCCCTCCCCCCCTTCCCTAGATCATGGAGCTCGAGAACAAGATGTCACAGATGCAGGAGGAACTCAACAACGCCCCCGTGCGCAAGGCGACCAACTCGGTGGACTGGATCCCGCGCCCGCCCGAGAAGTACTGCCTCACGGGCCACCGCAACCCCATCACCCGCGTCGCTTTCCACCCGGTCTACCAGGTTCTCGCTTCCGCCTCCGAGGACACTACCATCAAGATCTGGGACTACGAGACCGGCGAGTTCGAGCGCACCCTCAAAGGGCATACCAAAGCCGTTCAGGACTTGGCATTTGACTCAAAGGGAAATTATTTGGGTAAGTGTTTATGATGAGGATTTATTTGGAAGAAGGATTGGTTTGATTGGTTTGATGGATGGTAGATGGGAGTGGAAGGAGACGGAGATGGTATTTGTCGCTTATTGGATATTGATTGATGAGAATGAGGCTTAGTCTTCCGGTCATACCCTCGCGCGATAATTAAGTAGTATGAAGCAAACACATCCTCTTTGGGAGCACACTCTCGCTGGTCAAGCTAAAGTTTCCCACCCATCCATCTCACGCAAACCTCGCCCCTCTTCCCACAGTCTCGTGTTCTGCTGACTTGACCATCAAGGTCTGGGACATCAACAACGATTACAAATGTGTCAAGACGCTCTACGGTCACGATCACAGCGTCTCGTCGGTTAGTTTCCTGCCCTCGGGTGATATCATCGTTTCGGCGTCGCGCGATAAGACCATCAAACTATGGGAACTGTCTTCTGGGTGAGTCTTTTGTGGTTTATTGTGGGGATAACGCGAAAGAAAGATGGATAGATAGATAGATCTTGATGGTGGGCGTTTGCGGAGGCGAAGAATTAAGAGGACTTGATGTAGTTTTGGGTAAATTTAATGAATGAGAGAGAATGATGGAAATGGAGATAGGAACGGAGATAGGAAACTTGCAGCGTAGCTCTCTGGAATATATGAGCTGGAAATGGGCTAGAACAAGTTGTTCAGTTTCCTGGATTTCTGGGAACGCCTTTGAGGTATCGAACCGAGAGTAGAAACACAATGCGGTGCAAAAGACTCATAATTTGTTCCTCACTAACCTTTCACTCCTTTCTCCACCATAGCTATTGCGTAAAAACTTTCTCGGGTCACAACGAATGGGTTCGATCGGTTGTCCCCAGCGAGGACGGTAAATTCCTCGTCTCCTGCTCCAACGATCAGGTTCGTACATATACCTGTGCTCTTAACATGTAATGAACGATGTACAAAGAAATCATAAAGCGCTTACCCCCTATGCTACTTAGACATCTCGCGTCTGGGACTCCACCACCGGCGAGTGCAAGATGGACTTCCGAGGCCACGACCACGTCGTCGAGTGCGCCATCTTCGCCCCTGTCAACGCATACTCGTTCATCCGGGAGCTTATCGGCTCTAATGTGAGTTCTCGGATTCACGATCGGTTCAGATATTTAGGGATCGTTGCGCGAGGGCTTGAAATGGTTCGCTGACCGTTCTTTTCCCCTCGTTTTGACGCTTGAAAACTACACAGACGAAGGGGAACAAGGAGCAGCCCATCCCTGGGCAGTACATCGTCACCGGGTCGAGAGACAAGACCATCAAGCTGTGGGACATTTCGGGACAGCTGCTGCACACTATGGTTCGTGGTTTCAACATTTTTGGAAATGGTTCGTTAGGATTTTGGGCGAAGCACCAGACGGTTAATGTTGTCATATTTATCTTTTCGATCTCGCAGATTGGTCACGACAACTGGGTTCGCGGCCTTGTCTTCCACCCAAGCGGCAAGTTCTTGCTAAGCGCGTCGGACGATAAGACACTCAAGATTTGGGATCTCAAAACAGGCAGGGCAATGAAGACGCTAGAAGCGCATGCTCATTTCGTCACTTGCATATCGTGAGTACTTTGTTATATGTGTTTTTTAATTTATTTATTTAGAATGCATGAGCCGTAAATTTGCGTTGTGTTGAAAAGGAACCATCAGCTCAACGAATCTCGAACTTTACTTCCCTATCCTTACAGTTATTGCGCAGCGAGTCCAGTGGTGGCAACCGGCAGCGTGGACCAGACTGTCAAAATATGGCAATGCCGGTGAAGAGGCAAAACTTCCCCCGAGGGTGCACGGGGGATGACGGACAGGGCATCGTTCACTCGTCGGTTTTGTACCGGCCGCCTGTTTGTCTTGCCTTTGCGTTTCTTTCGTTTATACAGTTTGTCTTCGTGACCCCTCTCCTCGTTTTGTCTTTTTGCCACCCCTTTTGTTGCTTCAAAAAATATTTTACCCCTTCGACTTGTAATTGGGAGTTTGTGACATTTGGAACTAAAAAAAAGTTGCGTTGGTTTGCTTTCCGTTCTGTTCTTTGTCCATAGACTGTCCTCTCCCCCTTCCCCCGATCTCGCACATCTCCGTTAATATTCGCCACCCCCTCTTCACGATTCAAGACCAAAAATTCCTGTACCCTAGTTCCGTTTCATTATACCAGGACTTCCCTCATTGTCGCTGTTTACACGATCTATGTAAACAAGATCCTCATGGAAGGCTGACCACCGACCTCCATGTAGGTGGCGCACAGTATTCCCCTGCCCACTCGTTACATAGTTTCCTTTTCTTCCGTTTCCTTTGTTTATTTCGTTTGGTTTCTAGTTTTGCTTACCTGTTTTGTTGTCGTAATTCTCGTTTCCGTCTGTCTGTTTTCCGTCCTGCTGTTTTTCGCTTACTTGTTTGCCCGGTTGCGGGTCATCTTCACGCGCACTGTATTACATGATCAAGGGAACTTCAAAAACCCCCTCACCTGTACAATGTACTACTGTACCCAACCCTCTTCTCACCTCCCCCCGGACGTCCCACGATCCCTCAAAGTTCCCCCCAGCCGCTCCGCGCGCGGACGTCCTCCATCGAGCCTAGTGCGACCGACCTCTATTATATTGTACTCTTAATAAAACAATTTCCGATTTTTTCTTTCTCCCTCTCAAAAGTTGATGTGGTGTCCTTTGATTGGGAAGGGTTTTACATAATCCTTTCAGGTGCTTGAATCGCTCAGTTTCTGTTATGGGTCGATGACATGACGCCCGTGTCTGATAACGATAGTGGCAAATGCAGAGTTTCACGTGCTATGATGAATGGCAGGTACATATAGTTTATTCTTTCGAGCGTTATCTTGATTAAGGTATTTGACATGTGTCTTGGATCGTTTTTTTTGAGAAATTCTCCTATATATATATGTGACGCAAAGCCACCAATGGGCAAAATGCGCATGTGAGAAAGGGGTCGCTCATCTATTTTTCCGATGGCATCAAAACACACATTGTTTCGGTACTTGAAAATGGATATTGGGCCGGTCGGGTCTTTCAAACGGGAGAACAAATGATGGGGGGTCTGAGTAAACGGGGACTCTAGTGCATGCATTGCCTTTATGTTTATATTTCGGGATGCCTGAAATGGAGGCGGCGGACCAGACCGCCGCAACAAGGAATGTCCCCATGCCCCACCCAAATCATCGCAAAGGCTCAACATTCGTCTTCTGGGGTTAATATTTTGCACAATATGGAACCCCCAAGAGATGGAACGTATGTCATATGACTTTGTAGTGCTAAGATAAACATTCGATGGAATGTGCATTTGGCAACCTTGCCATCTCTTTGATTGTTGTTTACGTCAAAATATCTGGGTCTGTCAATGCGACAAACATTCTACATATTACCCTGCTTAATGAAAACGACACGCCCATATATACATTTATTTTGTTTGCTTATTTAGAAACCCCGCCATTACCCTCAATCTTTTTTATTGTCGTCGTCGTCGTCGTCGCTATCGTCATCGTCATTTATCATCGTTATTGACATTGCATAATTCTCTATGCTATTTGTCCGTGATATCCTCTTCTAAAACGATGCTCTAGTCTCGATCCTAGGACTCACTACTGAGATATCTATAGCTGTGTCTCCTGCGCCACACAAAAACGCCCTCCCGCCTACAAACTGCAAAAAAAAAAAAAAGGGCATCAACAATGTAAATGCCGTTGTATTGTCAGGAAGTCGTTCGTCAACCCTCTCGACAGCCAACTGCCCCATCGTTGTCTGGTCCGACATTTATAGTATATATAGTGTATCAGTCAATCCCCCTCCACATGCGATACGGGAGAGAACAAGTGTCCTTTCCCCTCCAGCATTACGTGGCTCGTCTAATGTAATTACATACATGCATGCCACTGACGGCAGCCTGTGGGAGTATTTTATCGGCGGAGAATGGGGGCGTGCATGGCGAAAGACCATTTTTCATCTCCGCCTACCTATTGAAATTTGCAACGACTTTGATGAAATCGATAATGATCACGGCCCAAGGGGCTAATGCGTGGATTTGGAAATCTTTCCTTAGTGTTTGGAAAGTACCGACGTCGTACAGATGCGTTTTGTGAGATGCAAGAGCCACGCAGCGATGGCATTTCGATTTTTCGTTACGGGCGATGTACACGTGACTAATTTCAAGCCTTTTGTGGAAGCGGTTACTTTATGAAATGCATGCAGGGTCGAATCAGAGAAAAAGACGTGGCGAACGACTCTCGTGGGAACCTTGATTTTAATTTTAATTTCTACTCCTGTTCCTGGTTCGTGTGACTGGCTTCCCCACACATCACGTGTTATCGAATGCGACCTCCTTTGGACCGACCAATGGAAGTCCGCCAGCGCGAACTTTTTCGAAACCGTTCAATCGAGTCGCGTCCCGGCTTATTTAACCCCGCATCCCATCCGCTCGGTTCCCTAGCTTATCCCTCGTCGCTCTCGGAAGCAACAGACACACAATCATGAAGGGAAGATACACCCTTCTATTCGCCTTGCTCCTGCTACTCTCCGCTTCCTTCTTCGTCGCCCGCTCCCATGCCACCGACGAATCCGACCAGATCGTGCTCCAGGCCGGCGGGCCCGCCATCAAAGTGGAGCAATCTGAGAAATTCGAGTTCCAGGTGAGTTTCGTGTGGACATCTTGGTGGAAGAGAGCGAGGTGGTGTAGGATCGGGTATCGCCGACGAGGTTTGCCGAGGAATGGGTAGGGACGTGTATTTGCACACACCCGATGGTGGTTACCGTTAATGAACGCGTCATGGGAATTGCGCGCATGCAATTCGTTCGGCGAAATATTCCATGCTCGAGTACTCACCAACTTCCCACCCTCCATCCCCAGACCGAGGTCTCCCGCCTGATGCACCTCATCATCAACTCTCTCTACAAGTCGCGTGAAATCTTCCTCCGCGAGCTGATCTCGAACGCCTCGGACGCCCTCGACAAGATCCGCTTCCTCTCTCTGACCGATTCGGCCGCGTACGACACGAACCCTTACCTCAACGTCTCAATCGTAGCCGACAAGGCGACGCGTACGCTGACGATCACAGACTCCGGAGTAGGGATGTCGCGCAAGCAGCTGAAGGAAAACCTCGGTACGATCGCCAAGTCCGGTACGTCTGAGTTCTTGTCGGCGATCGAGAAGGACAAGGATAAGGTGTCGCAGATCGGGCAGTTCGGCGTCGGTTTCTACTCGGTCTTCCTGGTGGCCGATCGGGTGACGGTGGCGTCCAAGTGCAACGACGACCCCGTGCAGCACGTGTGGATTTCGGAGGCCGTCAGTGACTTCACAATTGCTGAAGACCCGCGCGGAAACACGCTTGGGCGCGGGACGCAGATCACGCTGCATATCAAGGAGGACGCCCTCGAGTTCCTCGAGGAGGCGACGCTCAAGGAGCTGATCTCAAAGTACTCCGAGTTCATCAACTTCCCCATCTACCTCTGGGCCACTCGCACGGAGACTGTCCCTGTCGCCACCGAGGAGGATGTTGTTGAAAAGGAGGTCAGTGAGGATGAAGATGAGGCTGCTGTTGTGGACGACGAGCTTGAGGGGGAGGAAAAGGAAAAGGAGCCCAAGACCAAGACCATCGAGGTGTCCGAGTTTGTGCAAATGAATACTGTGAAGCCTATCTGGACGAGGGATCCGAAGGACGTGTCCGACACGGAGTACGTCGAGTTCTATAAGGCCCTTACCAGGGACACGAGCGACCCACTCTCGTGGGCGTACTTTAAGGTATGTTTTGGCTGTCTTCGCTCGTTCTACTCGTCGATTACGTTTACGGCTCCATCTAACACAAGCCCCCGCACTCCTACCACCTAGGGCGAAGGCGAGGTTGAATTCCGCGCCATCATCTACGTTCCTCCCAAGGCCCCCGCGAACTACTACCAAACCCTCTCGGACATGCAACGCACTGTGCGCCTCTTTGTCAAACGCGTCTTCATCACCGACGAGCTCGGAACAGACTTCATGCCCCGCTGGCTCTCCTTCATTCGTGCTCTCGTCGACGCCGAAGACCTTCCACTCAACGTCTCGCGCGAAACCCTCCAAAAGCACAAACTCCTCAACTTCATCTCCAAGCGCCTAATTAAGAAAGCGATCGACCTTTTCCATCAAATTGCGAAGACTGAACCCGACAAATTCACCGACTTCATCCGCGAGTACGGCCCGGCGCTAAAGATGGGAGCGATCGACTCTCAGCAGCACCGCAAGCGTTTGACGCAGCTTCTCCGGTTTGCGTCGTCTTACAACAGCTCGCTGGCGTCGATCGGACTGGATGACTACATCACGCGGATGAAAGCCAACCAGACCTCCATCTTTTTCATTACTGGATCGTCTGTGGACGAGATCGAGCAGTCGCCGTTCCTGGAGAGGCTGCTTGCGCGTGGGTATGAGGTCATTTATATGATCGAGCCCATCGACGAGATGCTTGTGCAGCATGTTCCTGGATATAATGGCAAGATGTTCACGAATATCGCTAAGGGAAACCTGAAATTCGGCGACGAGAAGGATCTGACAGTGGAAGAGGAAAAGGAACAGATTGAACAATTCCTGCCGCTGACGCAATGGCTGACGACCGTGTTGTCGGAGTATGTCGAGAAGGGTGAGTTTTTTTTTTAAAAAAAATATATCACCTGTGCCGATTTTGTATACACACAATGCGCACATACTAACTCTTTCCTCCCACTCTATTTCACTCAATGCAGTTGTTCTCTCCAAGCGTCTCACGACGTCCCCCATGGCGATTGTGGCCTCGGAACACGGCTGGACGGGCCACATGGAGCGCCTCATGGCTGCCCAGGCCCAACGCCCCGATTCTCAAGAGGCAATGATGTATAATATGTTTGCGCACGCGAAGAGGATCCTTGAAATCAATCCGTCGCACCCTGTTGTGGAGCGATTGCTGCAGCGTGTGGAGGACGGAGAGGCTGATGACGAGACGAAGGAGCTCGTCACCGTGCTGTACGAGACCACTGCCATCCGGTCTGGATACACGCTCAAGGACCTGACTGGATTTACCAGGCGCGTCGAGACGGTTGTGAGGAAGAGGCTTGGTGTTGATTTAAAGAAGGAGGCCGAGGTTAAGGTTGAAATCGCGGAGGAGAAGACGGAAGAGGAGAGGAAGAAGGATGAGGAGACAAAGATTAAGGCGGATCAGATGGTCGAGGGGATGTCGCGTGATGAGCTTTAGGTTAGAATATGATTCGATTGTATTGTATTTTTTTTTTTTTTTTTTTTTTTTCTCGTTTCTTCCATTTCAATAAACAATTGCAAAGGAAATAAGCGACTGTTGTCTTTGTCAGAATCTACACCGTCTAGTCGAGGCTCGATGACTCGCCTGTGTCCCTCTCTTCTAATTCTCCGCTGACCTTTACAGTTCAGCCTCCTTCCTTTGTCCCCAAACCACCAACCCGTTCACCGCAACCATGTTAGCGTTACTCAAAAGCTACCGCGAGGCGGAGCTGCATCATTCGACTTAAAAACGCATCCTCGGTCCCGCGATTCCTAAAGACATCAACACGACGACGACAACGTCCCATAAATAAGCTAAAAGTCCAGCAGACGCTGGCCGGACGGCGTTCTTGTGCTTGTGGAGTACCCGAAGACGAGCGCCTTGGCAATATTACGGAGCCACTCCGAGAATAACGGGGGTCTATCGCCTGGGAAACGGCTTCGCATGAATTATCAGCTTATTTCGCAGTAAGTCCACCGTCTGAAAAACAAGCTTTCGTGGCAGAATCCATGTACCATCGAACAACCGAGGCGCCTTGAATCCTCGGCTGATCTCCTGAAGACTTAGTGGCACCACGTAGCGACGGATACCTTTGACAGTTGGAACAAAACATTACTATTAAACCCAACTTTTCCATGAAGTATATACATATTTATGGGCGGCAAATCATTGGGTGATGGGGGTTTTTTTTTTTAAAAAAAAAAAAAAAATTGAACGGTGAAGAATTTGTATTAAGATGACTGATATTTACTCTGTTTCTGAAGGATATACTCCCACCATGTACACTAAACTTACAAAAATGGAGACAGATATATAAGTCTAATTTGCTACCATACTTCTCTGAGAAAATATAGCCATTTGGTAATACAATTATATCATGACTACTACTGCCTACTAAGGAATAAGAATTGAAGATTGGGCAATATTTAAGGAGGTCCTCTGTAATAAAACTATATGCTGATGGAATTAATATATTAATATGACTATCAGCCCTAAGTTCTGAGTTCTTGTAAGGAAGCACTAAGTTCTAATTATCTGTTATAGTAGTATAGTCCAAGTATCACTTTCAGATTTTTATACTAATAATAGTATCATGTTTATATCCTAAGTTGATCAGACTTAGAATTGTTAAAAAGTTAGATCTGAGAGTTCTTTGATAAAAATACTACTTTATTCTTATAGTCAGAGAAAGCAGAGCTGAGATTACAATATACTCAGTATAGAGGATATTTATATATAGTGCTCTGAATGAGTCAATTTAATCCAGATTGGATTCAGATTGATTCAGATTGAATCCCATCTAGATTGATTCAAATCTGATTTCCAAATTAGACAATTAAATATTTACATCAATAATTTGACAAATAATCATCCAATTTTGATAATCTTAGTATCATTGAAAAGCTCTTAATAAGGTCTTTTTAATGATATCAAGAATGTTAAAATCAGATTACACATTGCTAAGCTATTAAGGAAAATGTTCTTTTGATGA
This sequence comes from Jimgerdemannia flammicorona, assembly GCA_003990745.1. Taxonomy (NCBI): domain Eukaryota; kingdom Fungi; phylum Mucoromycota; class Endogonomycetes; order Endogonales; family Endogonaceae; genus Jimgerdemannia; species Jimgerdemannia flammicorona. The sequence continues at coordinate 4,753 of RBNI01004097.1, read as the reverse complement.
AATTTCCAAAATTAATAAGTTGAATAATTTCCAAAATCAGTGAGTCAGATATTTTCCTTAATAGTACTCTAAATGAGTCAATTCAAATCAAATCTGGATTTGATTCATCATATAACAGTTTGATCTAAATCTCAAATCCATAGCAATCCAAATCAACTTGGATTAATCTGAATCTACTCCATCTAAATTGCCTCATCTAAATCATCTATCTAAATTACCTCATCTGAATTACCCCATCTGAATCACTCCATCTGAACCACCCTATCTGAACCACTCAATCTGAATTACTCAATCTGAATCACTCAATCTGAATCACTCAATCTGAATTACTCAATCCAAATTACTTAATCCAAATCTTCCAATTCAAATCCTCTAATTTAAATCCTCCAATTTAAATCCTTCAATCTGAATCCTCATCTAAATCCTTCAACTGAATCCTCCAATCTGAATCCTCTACATAACTCATATGCTGGATGTATTTACATACATAATATATATATATGCAAACATATATATATATATACAAATATGCAAATACACAAATACACATGTCAATTGATCAGTCTTCAATAGTTCACAGTACTAATGATGTTTCAAGTTAAACATCCCTGATAGTTCTACACCTTCTATACAATTCTTGCTCTAAAATCTGACAATATTGTACTAAGATAGAAGATTATATTATTTGCAACTATTGTAGGTAAAAAATTAAGATGCACCTTTTGATATAACTAATACTTTTTATTTGACATATATATGATACTGTTTCATTCACTTCCATAAACTATACCAGCCAGAAGTTCAAAATGCTTGATGGTATAACTTCAAACATATATTGATACATAAAAGACAAGTACTCTGAGAAAATCAAAAAGAACATAAAGACAAATAAAATTGACATCCAAGTTGTAGTAGGTATGTTTATCTGATTGCCTGACCATTTCTGTACCAATAACCCTGTTTAATCAAAAATATTTAGCTATACTCTTTGGCAGAATTTCAAAATCAACTCATTTACTAGATTGTATATACAGACTAGCCATTCACAACCATCAAGAGTGATTAATTACATAGCATCTTTGGTCTCCTCAAGTATGATTTATATTTGCTAAGTACTGATACTATTTATAAAGATGTCCTAGAGGTCTATAGGAAGGAGTATGACAATCTCTACCAGATACTTCAGATAAAATAAGAGTAGTACCATGACCTTTGCAAGCTGAATTATATATATATATTTATAAAGAGCTTACAAATTTAATCTCACATTCAATAAGCAGAATTCAGTAGATAAAATTTCATTTATAATTAATACATAGACATCCTCTAATGTAATTTCATTTCTGGGCATTACTGGTCATTAAATTGATCTCAATTGGTAGCTTAAATCTCTCACCCTTAACTTCATCAAACTTGCTGGTCCTCATTCTGGAGAAAACATTGCAGATGCTTTTATTAGTTGTATTTAGAAGCTTGAGATCACAACCAAGGTAAAAAAGAGGGGCTTGCCATCAGGTCAGTATTTTAAGAGAGATTCTAAAATAAATAGATTTTATTAGTTATTTATTTTTACATAAATTGGCTGACTGAATATTTCAAGTATAGATTTTGGCTATTATAATAGATAATATCACAAACAACTTAACATTTTTCAAAGTTTTAGTAGGTAGCCTCAAACAGAAAAATATTCTTTGGTATAGAAAGTTACTATATATAATACTAGGCCCACATACTGAACCTCACTGTTCAGGACTATTTTATGTATATAGACAAAACATCCAAGAGAGGAGGGGCCCAGAGTATAGTTTTCAAGCTGTAAAAACTGGTTGTATCAGTCTGATCATCCTCACAATAATAAGACAAATTCACTACATAGTGTAGGGTAATCAGTTTAGTCCTAAAGAAGCTGATATTGGATATCTGTATACATTGAAACTTGATATTTGCAATGATCCAGCATATACTGGAGTTTGCTGTAGTATACATTTTTTTTTTTTTTTTAGTTGACTAAAGCAACTTGTTTCAGATAATTGAGGATTTTGTTTTTTTTTTTTTATAAAAACAAAAAACAAAACAAGCTAATAAATTCAATGATTGCTGCCAACAAGGAAATGTGGGGCAAGACACTAGGTGAAAGTGAGTGGGACATACTTAGGAATGTGGTTAGAGTTTTGAAAGTAAGTAGTGATTGCTCTGGCCCTATACTTATTTTATCTGCCTCTGTATAATATAACACCTTACTATATATAACTACCAGTATTTTGATGATTATACAAAGGATATAGTCAAACAAATGACTCTGACAATAAGCTCTGCAATATCAGTATACAATCTTTTAATTGACTGGCTAAAGGATAAGCTCAAGGACAGACTGGAGGGTTGTAGTGATTTATAGTTAAGCTCAGATCAGAGAGACACCATGGAGGTTACTCTAAGTAAGCTCAGAAAATACTACTTCAAAACAGATACCACTATATACTCAATCAGTACAAGTATGTCAGCATGTGACCATTGCTCCTTCCAAAACAGAGAAACCCCTACAAAAACTCACTCTCTTTCTCTGAATAGTACTAGACCTATGCTTAAAGCTACAATACCATAAAGATCAGAGCTGGTAGCAGTACTTCATTGAGGAAACCAAGCAGACTGTAATCAAAACATACTAGAAAAACTATATGCCACTACAAGGTTCCAGCCAAAGTCTGGACAAATATGCTGAGGAATCCCTCCTGTCCCACATTTACTTTAACAGAAAGAAGAAGAGGGAGCCATCAGTAGAAGAGCTACCATCAATAGACAAACTCACTATTTATCTTGCCAGTAACTACATGATTCTGCTGGAGGGCACAGAGGTGCTCAACTGGTGGAAGGTGGGTTGTCAGACAGGTGGTTGATTGCATTGGACCAATTTAATCCTCCAACCTAACCACTGCTCTATCTATTAGGGTGTGTGGTCACAGCTATATCAAATAGACTTCCTCAGCCTGTGTGGTATAGCTCAAGACTACCTGGTGATTTCTGCCACCAGCACTTCTATTGAGCAGATGTTCTCAGATAGGATGAATCTAATTACCCCTAAGAAATATACACTGAATACTGAGATAATCTAGGTATATATGTGTCTGAAATCTTAGTGGGGCTTGGGCCACTAAAATTTGACAGGTCCTGGGGTATATAGATAAGTTAATTGGCCTTATAGATTATTTAATACTTTTTCAAAAATAAAAAAAGGAAAAAAAAAACCTGGACTTAGCTTAGAGTTTGTGGCCCAAGTGAGACAGTGGTCAGTAGGGTTGATGGCAGCAGAGAGAGCATACAAAATTTGCAGCCCTCTGCCAGCAGTAAGGGGCAGCCCCATACTGTCAGTGCCTGGGTTGGTAGACAGGGTCAGTGGGTGTGGGGCCAGTGGGCACAGAGTTGGTAGAGAGAGTATACAAAATTTGCAGCCCTCTGCTGGCAGCAAGGGGCAGCCCCAAGTATCTGGAATGGGGGGGTAGGTGAAGGAGGTGGGGGTAGGTAGAGGGAGTATGCAAAATTTTTAGCCCTCTGCCAGCAGCTTGAGATAACCCCAAGCAGTCTGTGTCTAGGCTGGGGGTTAGTGGGGTAGTAGAGAGAGTGTGCAAAATTTGTGGCCCTCTACCAACAACAAAGAGGCAACCCCAAACTGCCAAGAAGTCTGAGTCAGAGGGTGCTTCTGGTGGTCAGAGGGTGCTTCTGGTAGTCAGAGAGTACTTCTGGCAATCAGAGAATACTTCTGGTAGTTGAAGTCTACCACAGATTCAGACCTTATTACTAGTTTGGGTCCCATAGACACCCTGGCCCTATGCTGTAGTACTGCACTAGTGACACTATAGAGCAGGGCCAAGGGGCTGATAGGGTCTGGCATAATGGCTAAACTAGTACTACAGAAGAGGTGTCTGACTGCCAGCCTAACCCCCTATAAAAGACTGCCCAACTCTTACAAAAACTGCTCCATCTGCCAGTCCCAGACCTTGATGAGCCTATTATCTATTGTGAGTGCAATGACTGTTGTATCTGAGCTCTCCTTGAAGGTGATGATACTGTAGTAGTTATATGATTAGAATAGGACAACTATGTTGGCTGCAAATGAGACCCCAAAACCATAGATAAGGTCATACTAGACTCTACTGCTATCCTCTCAGATTGGGTCCTTCTTTTTCAGAATATAAAACATTACTAGGGTGACATTATTATCTATGTGTGTGGGCAGAGAAATATTGTGCTTAACATATTCTAATGTAATACAAGTATACAGTTAGGTGAACTCTTAGTCCAGGACCTCATACTACCAGGCTGTGCTGATGGATACCTGCTCTTGGTCCAGCCCCAGGAGCTCTGGCTTAAAATCTGCCAAAACAGACAGCATCTGGTTAGTCCTTTTTGTATGCAGAGAGGTAGAAATCCCCTGGACTACAGAAACCCCCCAGGCTGTAGCACCAAAAAAGCAGAGCTTCTCATCTTATATAGTATGCTAAATTGTACCAAGAATGTACATATAGCTGTACTGAGATCACTATCAAGCTGGCCTGCTATATGCTCTACCCATCTGCTCAAAGAACCCCAAATTATAGCTGCTATCACCATATAGGCCATATTGTGCTCATGTGTAGTTTGCTTTTCAATAGTACTTCTAAAGTTCCAGTAGGGGTACAGAATCTTGTACATCCTTGGAATTATATCAAAAAGAGTATATCAGTAAAGAGAGTGATTATTTAGAGAGGAGGATAAAAAA
>RBNI01004096.1:0-14662 GCA_003990745.1 Jimgerdemannia flammicorona | reverse complement strand
CCCCCCCCCAGTGCATTACGGCAGGTTTGGGTAGGAGGTTGATGACATCATCAAACAGCTTGTAAAGGCAGGGCTGTTTGTAGAGTTTGCATGAAGGCGGTTAAGGAGGTTTGTATATGTTATTCTTTGGTTTGTTGAGGTGTTTTATTTAAGAAGAGGAGAAATATCGGTTTTGGTTCTCAAACCCAATCGTATTGTTCTGTACAGTTCTTCGAACTCAACATGAGCAACTGTCACACTTCGGTCGAACATGTACTCAAATCTGGTGATAGTGCTAGTACCGATGAATAGCCTCACTGGTCTCCTTGCAGCACATCATGGAAATGCACTATGATAGCCATATCCAAATCCACCAGCCACCAGCTCATCATTAACTGTAACGCCAGAGTCATGATCATTGATCATCTGCCTTTTCAGGATCGTCTCGGCCATCTTGCAGGCCGTATCCGTAAGACAGAGGTATGCAGAAAGGAAGTAAGTGTTGGTATTATTTTGTGCCCGGATTGAGCTGTCGATAGATGCTTAATGGTGATTGAGTGAGTTCTCGGGGATTGGTATGCTGGGTTTGTTTTGGGCTTAACATGCCATTTTCATCTTTACATAAGATCGAAGCAACTTGAGGGTCCTATCCAAAAATACTAGATTGACATTTCAGAGGGATCAAGTCGTTCGTTACAAAACCTGGGTTACAATTCAGTAAAGGTTTCTTTTTCATTATGGTATATTTTCCTCTTTGACATCATGTTTATATCCGTGATCACACTATTCACAGTCATTTTAGATGATCCCGTCTCTACTTCTAATTGCTTCGGGGCTGCTATCCTGATGCGCTGCAAATCGATTACTGTCATCCACCCTGACGACGAAGAAGACGATGATGAGCCTGGCGTGGCAACGCCAACCTGTGCCAATGGCAAACCCATGGCTGTTCGGGACTTGGTAATCTGTACAGCAACTGTCCTCGGGTGGTGATGAGGAACAGCTTGTCGATAACCTCTGCACATTCAGCAACAAACGGCTTAGCTCCGGCGCAGAAGACCAGTTCGGATCGCCGAGTAAGAGGAGGAGGAGGAGGAGGAGGAGGCCGGATTGGGGAAGGAGTCACAGTCTGTACATAAGCTTGAACCAGAGCTGGAAGTGGAGCAGGAAAGGGAGCCAACTGGGCCAGATGATGGCAACATGCGGGAGGATCAGTCGCAGCCACCTCAGCACTCCTGTTGCCGGATGTGAGAGGGTCGTTGAAAAGAAGGCAAATGGGGACAAGAAGAGAGTGACGGGGAGAGCGAGGTGAGTTTTTAGAGGGCAAGAAAGGGGCGAAGATATGAATGTGAATGGAATGAGATGAGGGACCAAAGGATGGTATTCTTGTGAACGGTGGGTTTGTCTGTTGGCAACTAGCTGGAGTATTACCTTCATTGTCCAGGCACGCCAAAATGCAAGGACACAAAAGTCAAGATATGTTATTATATTACTGACTATTATTGGTCAGGAATATTAATGTTCTCAAATATCTTAAATCTAAACTAGTTTCTGCTATATGACCACAGGTCGATTACAATATCCGGAAAAGTAACAGAGGAAGGCATCAAGACAAGTGATGTGCTGTGCAGATGCTTGCATCTCTAATTTTTTTTGTTCTGGATTTTGAATTCACATTCAATCTCAATTGTGGTGCTCAACTATCACAAGTTTTTTTTTTTTTTTTTTTTTTTTAAAAAAAAAAAAAAAAAAAAAAAGAATAAAATAGGTTGCAATTACAATTAATTCGTGGAACTCAGAATGCCAGAGTGGCCGTACAAGGTGATGGTGGGCCTGACGAATTAGAATGGTTGTTCCTGATCGCAACAGGGTTCGTATTCTGGCGACTTCTCGAGATAGAGTGGCACATAATAATGGGTGGATAAATTACAGAGTAGTTGGAGAGCACGCGCGTCAAATATAGTTTGGATAGTTTCGAACGCATTCTAAACAGACCTTGATCTTGATTTCGTTCTTTATCTAATCCACTCCGCATTTAATTTACCTGTCCACCTCATAATCGGACGACTTTAATTTCTGCAGTTATTCGTTTCGCATGGTGGAAGTCCCTCTTGGCCAAAGCGCATGAGGTTTTGATATTGTTAGGTGGCTTGTGTCGGTTCTTCCTATATATCTCAGGAGGCGTTTGAAAAAAAAGGCACTTTTAATATACCTCAATATTTCAATATCGGCGCAATGTCCCTGAAGGATACTTCTTTTCATCATGCTGAGGTCGCGGATATTGTACATTTGGTGACCCATGTAAATTCAGGCCGACTGGTCAAGGAATATCTCGATGGTATGTCGGCACTAAAGCTCCGCAAAATCACACCCCGAAATAAAACCAAACTTTTTGACCCCAACGTCGAGTCGGCCACCACGCCCATTTTTGCTTTGCCAAAAGGCGACAATTTTCCGCTGGTAACGATTTGAAATGACTTTCTTCAGAATGACTATGGGTTCGCTGCTGGTTGATTTGAGATTGTTTCGGGTCGGGTCGGATTTCGGTCAAAAAGTTCGGTTCCCATTCGGATCGTGATTTTGCTGAACTTGCAGTTTTTCCTCTGCCGTAACCTGTTACGCAGTCACCCGTATCCATTACACGTGTCGAATCCTGAAGTGTATCACGCAGTGTTTGGGTATATACCTTGATTTAAAAATAAATTTGTCAAACATCTCAATTGTCGTGAATATGCGATACAGTTTCTGAAAGCGTAATCAATATTTGGTTGGCCTCTTGCTCTCTCTTATATATATTGGGTTATATATTGCAAAGCAATGTCATCAAATATTTAAGCAACGAGGAACATAATATCACTAAAAGATAGATTTGACAGTCAAGAGGTAGTGAACTTAGCCACCTTAATACTCCGCCACATGACCAGTGTGTCAACCCTTCAAATATATACACCCGAAATTACACCAGTCCAAGTGTTTCTCTCGCATTTACAAACATGGTCGACCAATCGGAAAGTGGTCTTAGTCTCAAGGACGACATTGCCTCTATCTGGAAGGACCCAACCTACCACGATGTCACCATCGTCTGCGCCGACGGTGTTGAACTAGGCGCATGCCGTGCCATACTGTCTTCAAGGTGTGTACCATTTAAATTCTCTTATCTAGTTTACTTTCCTCCGTCGGTTTCCGACACATTTTCTACATACCTAATATTATAAATATCTTAAAAGATGCCCAGTTTTCAAGGCAATGCTCTACGGAAACATGCGAGAGGGATCCTCTCACCGCGTCGTCCTCAGTGACATCACCTCCATAGTGCTCAACATCGTCCTCGGTTTCATTCACACCGAAACCATCGACAACACTGTCGACATTTCCATTGTGGTTGGAATATATCGCGCGGCAAACTATCTCCTCCTCCCGAAGCTCATGAAGATGGTGCTGAAACGCACGCATGACCTCGATGATTTTGGTGTCGCCTCCTCGCTTCTCAACGAAGCTGTCGCCGCCATACCGTGGAGCGAAGCCAACAAGGACCTCTATAACGTACTCCTCAATCCCTTCCGCGCTCACAAGCTCGCCATCGGTGAGCTGACTGACCTCTCCGAAGAGTCTCTCGAGTTGCTCCTCACCGAGGTAACCACCCTTTCCATGCCCGAACACGAACTGTTGCTCTGTGTCGTCGACTGGGTCTGGGAACGCAACGAGCGCGCTCCGTCGGCTTCGGAGCGCCGTGCTATTCTGCATGACATTAATGATATGGTTGCGGGGTGCGAAGGAAAGGTCCGGCTAGGAGATGGTGCGTCGCGCGCTTTACTGCTCAAAATGGTGAGCCACTTTGACCTCAGGCTCATTTGCCCGCATTGACTCAAGACCCTCACGGAGGCGGTTGACACGTTTTCTGAGACCTCTCCACATTACATGGCGTTTTGCCATCACGCCTGCAAGAACACTGTATGCCCTACGGGTCATCCGTCCGCAAGTCGCGGAGAGACGCCTCACAGTACGGAACTTCAGTGGGATCGATCAAAAGTCGGTTCTCTAGTGGTCGTTTCCGAAGATGGCAAGGTTGTGGGGCTACACGGGAGTAAGTGGCAGACAGCACGGGTTCCGGCTCCCAAGACAAATGCTCACGGCAATCTGTACGAATGGGACATCGTTGTCGAATCCATTGGAAACGGCAATAATATGATTGGGTTCGTTGGAGAGGAATTTTCACATTTTGACGGTCACCTGCAATTAAAGCCAAATGCATGGGGTTTTTATTTCCGAGGTGCCAGAATCGATATGTTTGATCAAGGAAGTAATAGGAATTCAAATTACGGCCAACATATTCAAAATGGCAATATCTTAACATTGCATTTCAACCGAAATGACCACACTTGTGCCCTTTCGATCAATGGACACAATTGCGGAACAGCCTTCAGCAATCTCCCCGACAAGGTGTACCCTGCCGTGTCATTATATTCAGGAAGCAAGTTTCAGATAAAAGAGCGTCGAGGCTGAATGATGAGCTTTTGGATGGTTAATTATCTCTTAGTTTAGCAAAATGAATTATCAATGTTTAACATTTTAGTGAGCATTCATTTTTGTCTTGGGTCTTAACTCTAAGTTGTCACATCTGCTATATTCATCCGAAGGATTGCTGTTGACAAATAGAAGTTGAACAATAACACAATAAAGTATTTTGTACTATTGGCTTCTTATTTAACATACTGATTGAATACTTCATGCTCTTAGGCTTCTGTCTGGGACGGAATGCTAGTATCTTCAATGAACCTTGAAATGATCAACTTTACTTTCTTTTTTTTTTTTTTTTTTTTCATATCAATGGAGTTGGTATTATGTTATATTTTCAATAACAATTAGTTGCCACATTTCTTACATGTATACCCCTAATTTATTAATCTGTTTGAGGTACTAGAGATCAACTTAGAAAAAAAAATTTCTGAAAAATGAATCTTAGTATTATTAATTATTGTTAGTAAAATTTCTTAACTAATTTATTCTTAATATCATGACACTCCTTAAGACAACAATTGATAAAATATTAGCTATAATATATGACTGCAGGGTCTAAATAATAATTAGTCAGTAATGATTAAATAAAATAAAATATTCTGAAATCTTATAGAAAATTTGAATTGCTTAAATATTATTAAGCAAGACTGAAATAAACATTCAGATTGGCTCTCTGGGAGCTGGTGAGGTAATATTATATATCTGAAAGAAAAAAAGATAATGAGTATTTCTTTTAGAAATTAAACTGATATTTTTGCTTATATTTGTATATTTGTCTAACTGTCTGCACAGAAGTGGTTTCATAGTTTGTGCTTTGCCAGAACTAGTCATACTGAGGAAAATTTCTACAATAATACTCAGTATAAATTATAGTAATTCATGGTTTTTCTTTGTTAATATAGATATGATACCCATTTGTTAAATTTTGGTATATAGAAAAAATAATAGCCATGGAGAAGGAGGATAAATATATTAAAATTATGGAAACAATTACAGAAACCAATTTATTGTGATTATGCCATTCTCCATTTCAACTTGTTTTTTGTCTATGGTAATTTCTCTATCTCATATAATCCATTCTATATAAATAGTAATAAAAGTAGTATGTAGTATCATGAGAAGATGAGCCATCACCTCACTCAATGATGATATTCATAAGTAAGATTCAAGTCAGAGAGGAATTTTGAAAAAGCTATATTCTGGAGAAACCTCCTCTTGTACTTTGTAAAGCTGATCTGAATTTCAAGATTAATGATTATAAAGTCTTATAAAAAAAACAATATTTCAATCTATAATATTAAATATAGTAAATTATAATTCCTATCACTAAGGTATGCCAATTTGGCTGTAAAAAAAAAAATTGAAGTTCATATGAGTACCTTGAGATATAGGGTCCATTATAACTAACTGGACTCAGATCAAGACCTTTTTTAAGAATCAGTGAGACTCTAATCTCTTTGTAATTATATTTTCTGTAGCTTATATATAGATATACAAATTTATATAACTAAGTTTTTTATATAATATCATCTTCTTCTTCTACTTTGTCTGTCTTATCTACTCTTAATACTTCTATACTTATATCAGCTGCCACTATTTCCAGATAGTACAACCATACTCTTACTATTACCTCCTTATCTAACTAAGTTATTACTCACCCATCTTTATCATCTGAAGCTATTACTGGCCTGTTTTTGTCATCTCAAGCTGTTGCTAGCTCTTCTTTATCTTTGTTTACTCAAGTTGTTACCACTTCATCCTTGTCTACTCAAGTTGCTGTCAGCTTATCATCAGCTTCTCTTTTAGACAAGTACAACATTCCTGTTGATGTTCTCCTTAGTTATCCATATGTGAGTGTTTTAAAAAGTTTTCTTAAACAAATAAATAGCAAATTATCTAAAGGAGCAAAGCTATCCAGAAATATAAAAATGATAAGTTGTAAGAGCAGTTGTATAAGTTTCTTAGGCTTGGGAATAGTGGTTTAGTGATAAACATTCAAGATCCTATCACTGTTTGCAAGGATCTAGAGTTTTTGAGAATTGATCATAGATATAATAAAGTATTTAGATATATAAACAAAATTATATCTGAGAAGTCTTTTGAGGATTATGCATGTAACAATTGCTATCATAAGGTCTAGAGACCTTTCAGAAATATTCTTTTATAAGCAGACATACTTAAATCTATCAAAACAGCTGAGCCATCATTAATAGCAATACAGATCATCTTAAGTATACTCACTCTTACTATTATTCCTTAAGTAAAGAATATTGTAAAGACTGTTCATCAATGGGAGGATAGAATAATTAAGTGGCTTATAGATCTATACTACAATATGGCTAATTGGTATATTTTTAAGAATACAGTTTTTAAATATAAAGTAAGGTTCAATTTATTTAAAATGGGTAGAAATCAGTAGAAATCATTAGTAAACTATATATTTTAGTAGACAAAATATTGAATTGTGCTAATTTCTCAAATTCTTTACATCATTCTTAAATTATAGTACCTATATAAAGAATATATTAGTCATCAAAGTAATATGGATCAATTTGTTGCAGTATATTTGGATGTTAATGTAGATGGACAAAGAATTATATAGAGTGTAAAAAGATAATAGAAAATTGAAAGAATATAATAGTTATAATAAGTAAGTATGATTGAGTGAAAATTAAACAAATATATAATATATATATATATATCACTCTTACCAATATAATTTCAATTTTATCTTATAATAGATGAGAATAAATACTGCAATCAATATAGCTGTTAATGCATGAGTTCAACAAGATGAGGTTGAAGATCATATAAATATATTTGGCATTTCAGCTGAAAAAGAAATCATTGATGATTCTGAAATAATTCAAATCAAAAAATTTCCAGTTCTTATTAATACTGTTTAAGGTGATCTTGATAATGATGATTATGAAGAACTCTCTATAGTAGATTATATCTCTCTTATACAAAATCAAGAGGTTTATAATATTTGTATAGTTATAGTAAAAAACTATAATCAGTAAGTGATTATTTCTAATATATATTGATATATATATATATCAGACTTTTATTTATTATTATTATTACATATTTTAGAATCATTAAAGCCTATACTATTTTTTATTAAGAATGTGATCTTAAGTTTGATCTCATCTTTTTGATAGAAGATACTCTAGACTATATTTATACATATATTTAAAAAAAAAAAATATGATTTTGAGGATCAAAAGAATACTAATAGAAAGGTTGTTAGATGTAAAGGCAAATCTATAAGTATTTAAATATATATAATTTATTAATATATTCAATAAAAAAAAAAAAATACTAATATCTTCTTTATATATATGTATGTAGTATTTTCTAGCTATAGTAATTTAATCAACAATTAGCAAATATTATTGTGATTTATATAACTGTGATAATCAATGATGGAATTTCAGCTATGTACTGAAGAAATAGATGGGTAATCTATCATTATTTACTAAAGTTAGCAGATATATATAGAGTCTATATAAGCAAAAAGCACAAGCAGATAATAGTGCTGAATCTGTTTAAGCATTGACAAGTGATGATACATATAAAAACTCTTTTTACACTTTATCAAACAAAAGTTACAATTGGAGCTAGATAATATATAAATATTTTTATTTATTTCTTTGATATTAGTCAAATATATATTATTATTAATATATCATAGTATATTTATTTATTTATATTTCTTTATCTTTTATATAAAGATGAAGCTTTGCAGATATAACAAAGATATATTGAATATATACCAAATAGAATACAAATTATCTTAATATTAGATTTCCACAAAACCCATCAAGTTGGTAGTAACTTTTACTTAATAATTTTAATTTTAATAACTCTATTTTATTTGAACTAATAATCTCTATTACCTAAAGGAATACAATTATTTCATTTACATCATAATGATTATACAAAGTACTGTAATGTACCTGGCTCAATAGAGGCAAATTATAAGGTTGGGGGTTGATGTAGTTTGGCTTGAGCCCCAAGTTACTTTGTTAAAAACAACAAAATGTTCTTGGTGTTTAGTGGTATAATAGTCAAGATCTGGATACTGTGCAAGTGGTTTCCTTTTTGGGACAGGTTCTTGGGTGTAGCGGTGATTTGTGTATGTGAATAGGTTTTCTTCTTAGATCAACTGGGAATGCTACAATTTTATGTAGTGAGGTAATCTCCAAAAGTATGCAATTTCTGGCATGATGATCTTTTGTGTGGCATGATGGTCTCTGTATAGCATGATGATCTTCCTTATGCATGATGGTCTGGCAATTTGGCAGTTCTCCTTATGCGATGCAGTCTGATAATCTTGGTAGATAACTTGATTTGGTGTGGATTTTCCAAAAGTGGTGGTTTGGAAATAGAAGACTGTGTGGGTTCTTCTTACTGGGAATTATACTGGTGGCAGATTCTTCTCATGCTCACTGGGAATAACAAATAACTCAGATGTCACAGATAACTTGGACTCTCTGGGAATAATACTCAGATGGTGTGGATTCTTCTAAATCAGTGGCTTTAACTAGGAATACTATGGCACAGATCCTTTCTGAATCAGTGGCTTCAACTGGGAAACAGTGATGAAGTTCTTTCTTGAACTTAGGTAGCAAATCTTCAGGCTTATCTGGCAAGTGAACCAAAACATAGCAGACTTCTCTTGAAAATGGACTTGTTCTTTGTATCGAAAAGTGGACCTGAGTGGGAAAGGGGCAAAGCTCACAATCTCCTAGTAGTGGCTATAGAACAGGTGTTTCTCCTAAGTGTTGTAATCTAATTCCTTTAGGATCAAGTAGCTTTTGGCAGGTGTATCTCTCGAAGTATAGTAGGCAGACTTGTCTTTTACTTTGTATTTTGGAACTGAGATTTATTCACTCTTGTCTCTGGGGTATTTTATACATTGTGATTGCTATCTTGGTTGCTATCTAGTTAACTATAGAATGCTATTTATGGGGTGATATTCACTGTCAGGGTGATGGCCACTGTCAGAATAATGGCCACTGTTAGAGTGACAGCTACTGTCAGGGTTTTTTCTTTCTTTAGCTATCTGGGTTATTTATACATTTTCTGCAGTAATGGTTGCTGGTTACTATACTATGCTAATATTCATATCACTTGGTTGGATTTCGAGATTACTATATTTTGTGGTTTGTCATATCAGCTCCTACTGAAGGATAGTCTGTCCCAGACTGTTCTTCAGTCATCATCCCAGTAAGCATAAGCTGCTTCTGTATCTATGCCCATTCCATCATCTTCATTGTCTGTACCAGAGTCACTCCATTCTAACTCTGGATCTTCTTCTTGTTCTTCGGGAAACAGGATGTCCACTTGTTGAAGAATACTCTGAAAGGTGGTCTCATTCATTTGATGAATATCATTGAGATAGAAGTGAGACTGCACCAGGGCTCCAACATTTCAATTTTATAGGGTGTAGATTTATTTGGCAGTTCTAGCTTCTCTGAGAGTAATTCTGGCTAGACTCCTTATATAAGGTTGTTCTGTCAATAGCTGTTCAATATTGTAGAAGGCTTGTAGATGGTGGATCTGAAGTAACCTCTGGGCAATGGCAAGGTTCTCTTGATGCTTCTGGATCAATTGTATGGGAGTTCCTTCAAGTTGACAAAACTGGGGTAGGGGAATTGGCAGAGCTTGGAAAGAGCTGAGGATGAGGGTCTAGAGGCATTGATCTATCCTCTGAGTTATGATTTGTGCAGGTATATCTTGAGGCGATTGATGTGGACTGAAGTTCTCAAGACAGGTCCATTCATTCTTCTTATATAGATGCTGGTTCCTTTAATGTTGTGTACAAGGTATAGTCCTTCTTATTTCAATTCCAGTTTAGCAGCAAAGTTTGTTTCTATTATACTTCTCCAAACTAGGACTTGATCACCAATCTTGATCTTCTGATCCTTCTGTTTCTGGTTATAATACTTCTTTTGTCTTTTCTGGGCCTTGATAATCCGAATTCAGGCTTCATTTCACAGCTGATCTCCTTTTTCAAGAAGCTTTCCAAGGTTCTTATGGTCAGTAGTTCTGGTTTTCTTGGCAAACATCATTTCAAAGAGCTTTTGTTTGGTTGATGCAGCAGGGGTGTTCTGAATTTCCCATAGGATCTCAGATAAGCAGAGGTTGCAATTGGTAGAATTGACTCAGACAAGTCCTTTTTTGATAGTCTGGTTCATTCTTTCTGTCATGCCATTGGTCTGGGGGTAGTATGATGTGGTCTGTTTGAGATGTATCTTGTGAATTCGAGCATAACTTATGATTATATTATTGACGAATTCTGTGCCTTGGTCAGAGATAAGTTCTTCTGGGGATCTATATCTGAGTGTAAGTCTATGGAGAAGACCTACAATGATTAGGGCATCCATGATTTCTATTGGGAAAGCCTTAGGCCACTTGATCAGATGTTCCACAAATATAAGAATGTATTTATTTCTTCTTGATGTAACTGGTAGAGGTCCAATTATATCTATTCCCCATCTCTGAAAGATGTTGTCTGATGGTGCGATTGGTTGTAGTAGTGCTTGATAGTTCTTCCTTCCTTAGTACTTCTGGCAGGTGTCACATTTCTAAATGATGTCTCGGACTTGTACTCTGAGGTGGGGCCAATGTTGATATTGTTCTTGAATCTTGTCTTCTGTACTTGTCTGTCCTTGGTGGGCTTTCTGATGTTCTTTTTGGATGAGATCTTCTTGTACCTTGATGGTCTGAGGAGCTTCCTTTAGAGTGTAGTTCCTTGGGACACCCTTCTTCTAGTTCATTGAGGCTGGTGGGAAAGTATATCAACATTGTTGTGAGCTTTCCCTACTTTGTGGATGATAGTAATTTTGTAATCCTGAAGAATATGGATCCATCGAGCTAGAATTCTGATAGATTTCTTGTGGTTAAATAACCATTTGAGGGCTGCATGGTCTGTGATCAGGGTGAACCTTTTTCTGATGAGGTAATGCTTGAACAGGGTGACTGCCCATATGACTGCAAGACATTCCAGTTTGGTGCTATCATAGTTCATCTGCTGCTGATTGGTAGCTCTACTTGCATAGACTATCACATGGTGCTGTTAATTGAGTCCTTATTGGGCTAGAACTACTCCTAGGTCATCTTTGGAAGTATCTATATTGTGACAGTTGATCCAAATTAGTAATATGAAACAGGGGGAATAGACATTTGATCACGGTACCTGAATCTGATTCCCTATATAGTTTAACCTTATAAATAGCAGTCATATTCTACAAAGTGCAGAAACTTTAATGTTTGCAAAGATTTAGAAGATGTTAGAATATTTGCAATCAGCAGAATCCTAGCAGATGTTGAAAGATCTGATACTTGCAGAATGACTCATTACTTAGCCACCTTATAGCTAGCAAACTTGTATAAATAACCCAGTATCTTAGAGTGAATAAACCTCAGATCGAAATAGTTCAAAGCAAAGAAAAAGCAAAGGAACTAGTAAGCCTGTGGGCAGATACACTTCGAACTCACCCACCCCTGCATACCGAGGACTCCGCGGAGTCAAAGAAGATCAAGAATTCAAGATACAGAAATCTGACGTACTTACAAGGTTAAGCATCTGCTACATTACAACTTGGTGCCCATTGGCTGGTGATTCAAGACGAATCCCTCACTTTCAAGCTGAACAACGAACAACCGCTACCACAAGAACTCATACAACACAATCAGACAAAATAGACATGAGACCACCTGTATTTCATGGATACACTTCGGATGAATCAATTGTCACCTTCATAGATGATTTTGAGCAGTATGCTGCTGTTAGGACCTTAACTGCAGGACAGCAAGTAGCCCTCATGCCCTACAGTCTACGAGGACCTGCAAGAGTAGCATTCACAGCCACAACCCATACAGGAAATGATGCCGATGCTATACTGATAGCACAGAAGACCTGGCTCTGAAATACCTATTACACAGACGAGATCAAGCAAGCCCTGAAGGACCAGCTCAATACAACATGTCAAGGAATGAGCGAGGATCCAAACACATTCTTCACAAGAATCCGATATCAGATAATCCTCGTGGATTATGCTGATGCCATCTGAGACCAAGTAGCTGAAGCAACCTTTATAAAAGGAGTTTACCCAGAAATAGCCTTGGCCATCCGCTCATCACCAGTAGTCTTGGATCTGGCACAAAAGGTCACCTATGCTCAGCAATATTGGATAGCCAGACATCCACAAGACCACACAATGGAAAGAGTTACTGGCGTTAGAATTGAAGCACCCAAGTCAACTAGTGTGATCCCTACCACTATGATCAATCGAAACACACCTCAGCTAAGAGCTACAGAACAACAGAGAAACAGCGATCCTATGGAAGAACTTGCCAAGCAGTTTGCTGAAATGACTGCTCACCTAGGAGATGTGGTAAAGGAAATCAGAGAAAGAGATCGCCACCCAATTCAGAAGTTTGCCGCCACCTCGGACAAGAAGAAAGGTACCTGCTACAGCTGTGGAGAAGAAGGCCACTACTCATATGAATGTATGAGTGAAACCAAGCGCAAAGCCCAGCCAAGCAATGCTACTACTAGAAATAAGGAGCAAGCCAACATCATCACCTTCGAGGAGATTGGAGATTCAGACAAGGAATGGGAGGCCTATCCTGCTCAGACCACTAAGAAGGATGTTCACAAGGAACCCTACAAGAGATCACCAGGAAGACCCAAGAAGAACCCAGTGGAAAAGCAGATGGAAACAACCACAGAAAGCCAAGCTGAAGAAATGGATCAAGACATAGAACTCGAGCAAGCAGTCCAAGATATTATCTGAGGAACCACTCCAGTGAGTGAAGGAGAAAAGGAGAAGAAGCTTCGCAAGACCAAGACTTTCAAGTATGATATCTTCAAGGATCTCAGCCAATAAAAAGTCAATGCAACCTTTGGCCAGCTGGCAGAAATCCCCACATTCAGGCAGCAAATGAGATTTGGACTTGCAGAAACCACCAAGGAGCAAGGTTGGAAGATAACGGAGGCCAATAATATTCAAGAAGACTCTGGAGAAGAAAGTGAAGACAACCGCAAGACTTCTACCTATGCAACCTGTCAAATTGAAGATAGAATCTTTGAAGCCATCATAGACACAGGAGCAGGAGGATGTCTCCTCAGTAAGAAGGCAGTAGATCGCTTAGGATGGGAGATCAAAGAAGCAACCAAGCTAGTATTTGTCACAGCAGATAGTACAAGAGCCACCCCTCTGGGAAAGATCCGAGATGTTCCCATCAAGTTTGGAGGAGCAACCATCCCAGTTGATGTGATTGTAACCAATGCAACCAACTATGACATCCTCATCGGCAATCAGTGGCTTCACAAAGCCAGAGCAATAATCGATCTGAATGCACAGAAGATGCAGATTGTCTACCGAGGACAAAAGATGCGAATCCCTATCAATGTTAACAAAGGAGTGCTCCCCAAGATGGAGGAAGAAGAAGGTGAGCAAGAGGAAGCCTACATGGTAACCACGCAAAAAAAGAAGAAGAAAGTCGGATGGATGAGTGAGGAGGAATGGTGCAAGAAGATTGCAGAAGGATATGCACCACAAGGAGTCTGCTCCCATGGAATCAAGATGTACTGTATGGAGCATGTCAATGATTGCTACCAATGCATTAGTAGAATCAAGAAGATCTACTATGAAAGAAAACGAAAGGTTCTCGAAGAACAGGCCAGAAGAAAAAAAGAAGAGGAGGAAGATGACGAACCACCAGCCCTCCTAGAAGACAGTGATGATGAAGAAGAGATCAAGGTCAAGATTCGGAAAATCCATCCTGATGCAGTTCTACCAGAATATAAGTCGAAAAATGCAGCCAGAATAGATATCGCCACAGTGGAGGAAACCATACTGGAGCCCCAGACAACTACTCTACTCACAACTGGACTAGAGATGACCATTCCAAAGGACCATGTCGGAATTCTCAAGACAAGAAGCAGTCTGGCAAAAAGCGAAATCACCATTGAAGGAGAAGTCATCGATTCGGACTATATTGGGGAAATACTACTCATCGCTAGGAATCACAATCCTACCATTCCATTCCCAGTCAAGAAGAAGGATCGGCTAGCACAGATGCTGATCTTCCCAGTTCTACAACTAAAGATCATGGAAGTCAAGAAGTTGCAGGAAACAGAAAGAGG